>JAJGOT010000019.1:2265000-2412500 GCA_022457155.1 Cladopsammia gracilis
CTACGGCAAGCATGACATAACGGTCCATACAGATCACCAGCCTCTAGAAACAATATTTAAGAAGCCTATCAGCAGAGCTCCTCGCAGGTTACAAAGAATGATGCTGAAATTGCAAACATATCAGTTCACAGTCCAGTACAAGAAAGGAAAAGAGCTTTATGTTGCGGACACTTTGTCTCGCGCAGCCATCACTGGTCACCATTCCTCTTCCGCTGGCGAAAGTGATGTGTTTCGATTGGAATTGGCAGAAATGGAGTTCATACCAAATCAAGTCACAGCAAACACACTAAAGCGGATCAAGAGAGAGACCGCCGAAGACCCCGCCCTAGCAGCCCTGTGCACGGTGATAATGAACGGGTGGCCATCCAATAGACTCTCAGTTCCAGAGGAACTAAGAGTCTACTGGAACTTCAGAGATGAGATATCAGTGTATAATGGTGTCCTCTATAGATCTCATCAAGTCATTGTTCCAGCCTCTCTCAGATCCGAGATGTTAAAGAAAATACACAAAGCACACCAGGGAGCAGACAGCAGCATTCGACGGGCGCGCGAATCCCTGTTCTGGCCAGGAATGCAAGCAGCAATCAGGGAGACATGTCTATCGTGTGGAATTTGTGCCCAGTACCTGAGCGAGCGACCGCAAGAACCAATGAAATCTCATGAGATACCCTCTCGACCGTGGTCGAAAATAAGCGCAGATCTTTTCCATCTGGATGGCAGCAATTACCTCGTGATGGTCGACCATTATAGTGATTTCTTTGAACTAGAACCCCTCAGAAACACATTGGCCTGCACAGTTGTTCGAGCCATGAAAAGGAATTTCGCTCGATATGGAATTCCTGACGAGTGCATAACCGACAACGGCCCACAATTTGTCAGCCACGAGTACTCAAGTTTTGCGCAGGAATACGGATTCACCATGATTAAGTCATCACCATACCACAGTCAGGGAAACGGAAAAGCCGAGTCTGCAGTCAAAATTGCCAAGACGATTCTAAAGAAGTCCCGCCACGAAGATCCCTATCTGGCGCTCCTAGCATACCGTAATACACCCCAACAGGGATACGATTATTCACCAGCACAACGATTGATGTCTAGAAGACTACAGGACATCAGTCCCACAGCTCCGAGTCAACTTGCCCCGCAAGCAGCATCCCCATGTTTGGTACAGCAAAACATTGCAGACAGGAGAGGAAGATCAAAGGTTCAGTACGATAAGAGGGCGTCGACGCCACTCAGAGAGTTCTCAAAAGGAGAAAGAGTGTACGTGAAACCGAGGCCCACGAATAAGCACCAACCATGGATCTATGGGGAGGTTATTGGCAGACCCGCACCAAGGTCCTGCCTAGTGAACACACCAATGGGGCCAGTACGGCGAAACCACGCACAAATCAGGGAGGCGAAAACAGAACCAGCCGACAACTATGACAGAAGATTGGATCAATTTGAAACTGCTTCTCTACCCTCGGAAAGTGGATCAACGGAACAAATGGGTCAGACAATGCCCAGTACACCGACGGGAAGTGGACCAACAGAACAAAGGGATGAGACGACAACGCCCAGTTCACCAGCGGAACCAGAACGTACATCACCGGCAGAATCTGGGCCTCGCCGCTCAATAAGAGAACGCAGACTGCCTTCAAGATTTAATCTCTATGTTATGTAAAGAATAGTTAAAAGAGGAAAGAAACTCGAAAGACGAAGAACAGTTTTTAAGAACAAAACTCGAAAGGACAATCGCGTTTGTTAAACAATGGAACAGACATTTAATTGTATTTTTGTTTAGTATTCCAAAAGGGGAAAGGTGTTACACTACTAATCGTATTCATTGTCACACCACTAATCATATGCACTTGCACCTTTATTATACTAAATGGCATTGTCACGCGCTTATGTGCAGAATATGTATTTAACTTGTAGCGACTAAATAAATTCACTTTTGAACATGCTACGTAGCGAGCAACAATTTCTGTCTAACCCATCCCAAACGAAAAATTCCCAAACTTGTGAAAACTTGAACTGTACACATTTTGTGGATAAACTTATGAATAATCCCCTTTTAAATTGCTTAGCACTTTGTATTATGATGTAACATTATAATACTCTACCAATTATTAGCAATTTTATGGTATCTATGAAACATTGAAATATTGTTTATCATTATTCAGATGTAATAAGCTACCATGACAACAACGATAAGCAGGAGACTGTCCCAAACACGGTTATTTAGGCTTTTGTTGATTGTGACATAAAAAGGAACTTTGGGAGTTGTCCACTGTTGAGAAAATGAGGAACCAAGCAAAAATAAAGTATATTTTAAACAGGCATCCCAGTTGCTATGGACATTTGTTAGGTCATAACAATAATTATGAATAAATACCAACCTTCTCAAGAGTTTGACGGCTGTCCAGAAACCAATTGGCCAGAACGACAGCTCGTTGCAAGGTGTCTAGCTTGCTAGCGTTTGGGATATCTCCTGCACCTTGTTCGTTCTGGCCTAGGGCCTGCATCATCCTGTCAGTCCTTGTCTAAGTCCTTCTTGCGCGATGAACTCAAAATATCCTCCATCAAAACATGTACCTCATCGCGGGCCAAAATTCCATGACCTCCCGTCTCCTTTAAGTGAAGAAATAATACGTTCTTCGTGGCATCTTCAATTAGAATGGGCGTATAACAGTTGTCCTCGACAGCGAGAACTGGGCTCTAAATTCCTGCCTGCAAAGCTGCGCTTTTCCCAGAACCAGGCGGAGCCAATACAATGGTAAATAAATTTACCGGCTCGAACTCAATGTGAGACATCTTTAACTTGGTTCTTGGTGCCATGAGCCCGGATAGAGCTGTCAATATTGCTGGAAACATGATCTCTTTAACGACGTTGTGCGAGCATGAAAAAATTCCAAGCCAGTCAACTATGACTGCTGGAAGCACATCATTCCAGGACAACTCTATAGAGTGAAGCTCTTTCAAAATATCACTAGCTTTTGTTGTATCCATCTACAAATTAAAAGTTTAAAATTCAACCAATGAATTCTGTTTCCGATCAATGATTATTCTTGGAGGTCGGTACCCGCCAAAGTTCTCTGGACAATTTTAAATTCCCCGCGCTTTTTTTTTTTACTTTCCCACTTTGCATATTGTTTTACAGCCGTGAAGTTGGAATCTCACTAAATGGTTTAAAACAGTTTCCATTTGAAAGTTGAACCAAAAGAACAGCAGTGCAAAAGAAAGAAGAAACTGAAATTGACAATGGTATTATGTATATGGTGAATGTTTGGCCTATAAACTGTATCCACGGCTGACGCGTTCGTAAATCCTTGAAGATCAAGCCGCCAAAAATAAATAAGCTTAAACGCTGGAGCAACCAACCTCGTCCCCAGGGCTTTCTCCGCTTTTACAATTCAAAATGGCGGGTCGAGCGGAGAAGACCCTGGTCGAGGCTGATCTAACAGGACCGCTGATTGGCAGTTGATTTGTGGCATTCTTTCACAAACTCTGATTGGTCAGCTTTTTCTTTCCTACAAAATGGCTGACGAAAAAGTTTTATGTGCGGTGTATTTTCGAGAAATAAATGAATTCTCCATTAAGCTTGCCTCGGAAATCATAATTAAAGAAGATGCGGACTTCACATCAAAGCAAAGCTGACTCACAATTTGCAGAAAGAAAGCATGCAGACCGCGATGAAACACAAGGTGACGAAGGATCTCCTTTATACTTTCAAGATATAAAGGTGTTTTGTTTAGTTCTTTTAGGCTGGAAAGCTTGTGAATCAGATATAACCTATAAATTTATTTCATTTATAGCGGTTGCTTAAAAATACTGTAAAATTTTCGCATTAAATGTCAAAGACATTTGCCGATTGAATACAGAGAGATTGAGAAATGTTCGAAACAAGCTAAGTACATGTATTAAAGCTTATATTATAACCTTACAGTTTATTCATCGCACATTTTGTTTTCCAATTATTTAAAAAATACCAGAGAAACGATACTCGAGCCCCCTTGATCGTTGAGAATTAATTAAAATTTGACAGTTTTTTTATATTTAAAACAATTAATAGCACATTTCAAAATCCTCAAATTTCCATAAATTTATGTAAGAGTGAGTAGCTTTATGGCATTGTCTTGACATTTTTTGATATGAGATGTTTTTGGAAGGCAGCTGCATATATTATGATCATCCACTTGTCTCTGGTGTGGACTCTTTGACCAGGAGCATTTTAAAATGGCAAAGTTAATTAACTTTAAAAAAGTCACCTGCCCAGTAAGATATTCTTATAGTATCCAAATCCACAAAAGGGGGATTTAGTAAGGGATTCTTCTGCTGTTTTTGTGGAATGGTGACTGCATGAGTATTTGTACTTTTACTTGAGATGTCCAGGGCTGTCATTAGTAACTGACAGCAGCTATTATGACCAACAACAACAGTAAAGATGGCCAGCTACTCAAAAATTGAAAATAACTTCAAGTCAAGAGGCTCATTAGTTTTTCCTCATTTTTCCTCATTTTACTTTATTTGTGGACCCAGTTTCTTAAAAGTTTAATGGAAAACCATGGCATTTACACCTCCCATAAGTTTTGCATTTTTTTGTCAATGTATTTGTTTTTCTCTTTTGCACCATGTCAGAAATCTGTGGTTGTCAAAATTAATGTTCTATGCACCATTAGTTTTAGACGAACTGTTTGTATTGGTGGCATTTCTTATTGACAGAAGGGAATCCTTCATTGAGAGAATTTATTGGCAAATTGGTCAGGAGGTTAGGATTTGCTATAAAAGATATTATTTCTTGAGTTAGCTTTATTTACTTTGAAATTATAAAACTGAGACAATTCAATGCAAGAACCTCCTAAGTAATTCTAGGAAATTATTGCCAACAACTTGTATTTTAGGCCTTAATATAAGCACTCTCTGGTCATAATAATGGTCTCGATCATGCACAATGTGAATGCTGGAATTGTCAGAGTTTGAACTAGGTCAGAAAATCAAGTATTTTGAAATGGAATAAAATGTTTTCCTGAAAATTTTATCCATTTGGACTGAGTGGCACTGTTATTTTTTATACCAAAACTCATTAATAGTAATCTTTAAACAGGATGCATTCATCACTAGAGTGGTTTTCAGAACAGCCCTGTAATAACTCAAAAGACAATTTTGTAAACAGTTAGTACCAGGATGGTCTCATCATCCACTTGTCAAAAAGTTTACCAAAATTAATCATAATAATATGTAAGGGAAGTGGTCATGACAAGTATATTAGAAGGTGATCCACCTTGTATTGTGGTGGTGGGGGGGGGGGGGGTGGGGGGGGCTATGCAAGATATCACCTATCTGATAAGGCTCTTGGACAACATTTATTGGCCTAAAAATGTGAAGTTAGCATTGCTAGTAAAATGACGCATGAAGGAGGATATTGTTTGCCCAGTTTCCACTCCTGATAAAATAAGGGCTATACCAATTAACAAGACAACAGCATTAAATTAGGTGGGGGAGCGAGTGCACACCAGTATTTTGTAAAGCAGTGGGCCCTGTCCGAGTTCAATAGTTTTGACCATTTCCCTAACAGCTCTTGAATAATAATATGTTTGTAGAAGCTCAAAGACAAAAAGTCACTAAGGATGTTCATGCCCTGAACAATGTCAACTGTTTCAACCACAAGAAAGATTGTAACTTCAAGATATCAAATAAGGAATGTTGAAAAGAATAAAATGTGTTGAAACAAAAAGGGAGTAGTTAACAAAATTAATAACAGAAAGGGCCCTAATTAACAGTGGAGATGTTTAGGAAATTAATTTTTCATCATCATCATCACAATTTCTCTCTTGCCATGTATACTGTTAGTAAAGAAAAAGATTAGTTATTTCCCTTCCTTGCCCAACATACTCCCTTGGAAGCTTGTGGGTTGGCACCTAAGAGAAGCTAATGTACCAGACTGAGTACAATGTTTATATTTTCTTACTTTATTGTATGCACCATTCAAGACAACTTGCTATGACAGTGATAAAAATAATACAGTCAATGCCCACTCAGTATAGCAATTGTAGCTGGGAAGCCAGTCACTTTGTGGAAGCCAGGTGGTATATTATGTGGCTCATGTGTTGTATGCTAATCCAAGGCTGTGCCCTAAAGAAAATTTCAGGAAGCCCATCGGGCTACCAAACAGTCAAGCTGGGGTGCCCATGCCTCAAAGTTGGTTGCCCAAATCAATTAAAATTATTTTTTTTATTCAAGCAAGTCAAGTAGTTTTTTGGTAAGTATAATGATTTTATTATTTTCATGAAACATGACAGTTCACCTCTTGCAAATATCATCACTTAGGTAATGCGATTTAGATCACAAAACAAATAGTGCAAAACTATTAAAAAAGAATGAATAATCTGATAAACCCACAACTGGATCATTTGCTATTATATCTACTGTAATGTCTTCAATGTCACTTTTTTTTTATAAGATAGCTTTGTGGAATAGCAACTTTAAGGGGGGGGGGGGGGGGGCACTTATTGGAAGGAGGGTATTTTGTGAAAATCCCAGGAAGGTGGGCACCCAATGAGCCAAGTCCACCAATTAACATCTGTTCAGATGCCTAAGCTGAAAAAGTATCCCAAACAAAATCCTTTTCTCTGAAAAAGTTAGCTCAGGTATGATGTCCAAGAATTTTTTTAGGGAGCTATTTGCCTTCTGAAATATTCAGTTTGACTTTCTGAGAACCAGAAATAGTATTTTTTTATCCTCTCAAAAATGTCAGGCATAGTTTTTACTGAGGGTCTATTATACTCTGGCGGGCTGGCAGTTTAAGCCATTTTTAGTGTCGGTTTGCGGGTACATTTGTATTTATCTGGCGGTTTACAGTCAAGAATTATCGGCGGTTTCGGTCTTGAGGAAAAAACCAAAGCGGTTTGTGGTCTAGGAAGAACAAACTATGGCAGTTTGCGGACTGTGCGGCCCCCTATAATAGACCCTCTTTACTGGGTCCTAAAATGGTCAGTTAACATTTCCAGTTTGAGAATATTAACTTTTCATCCAATTGTAATCCACACATCTGAGCATGAGCATGAGCATCCCCGACAGCTATTTGGCAAAACAATTCGTTAGATGCCCCTGCCTGAGGAACACCATCAGTAAATTCTTTAATGATCACACACAACATGAATGACTTGCATGTTGGTGTGTACGTGAAAAACATTCCGCATATGTTGAATGATGGTAAGACTTCTTCAGCAGAACTGAGATATTCACAGCTATATAAAATATAAAAGAAAATAATATAATTAATTATTACTGGCCACTGTTTTTACTGTCTTAGAAACATGCACATAAGGAAAGAAATGTGTGCATACAATCCGGTTTAATCACAGCTGACTCGAAAACCCAAATAGAAATTTGAAACAAAAATATTAAAAAAAGGCGAAAATGCTTTCACCGCGAAAAGCCCTTGGAAAATCGGTTCAATTATTGAAAAGTTACGCTGAAAGTTTGTCTAAAGACGGTTAATTTAAGTCTTCCTTAAGCTTACCTGAAAAACACATAAACAGCACCAAGAATATGGTCGCAAAATCGGTCTTACAGTCGCAAAATTGTACCTGATGACAACGCAAATTCGTCTATACAAAGAGAACGGACTCCAGATTCCTCGTTTTGCTGGTATTGATGCCTGATATTTAACCAAAGCTAAGGGTCATTTTCAGCGACTGCTCCTGGACAAGCAGCCATATTTGTTTTAGCCGCTGTACAAGCGGAACGACGTAGATTTTCAGTATCTGTCACGTGTCAAAATACTCCAAGATTCTTGGAGTATTTTGCAGCCTCGACCAGGGTCTTCTCCGCTCGACCCGCCATTTTGAATTGTAAAAGCGGAGAAGGCCCTGGGGACGAGGTTGTGGAGCAACTTTTTAATATAAGAAAAAAAACACTTACCTTTTACACAGGGCAATAGTAATCGTTTTTCCAACTTATAGTTTCTTCTGTAACCAAACAGACGAACGTGGGACTCAAAAGCGAACTGTGAAGTGTAAAGTTGAATTCCGGTCGCTTCGCCCACAAATGAACTCGCCCATTAAATCGCCCACTAGAAGACGCCCACACAATCGAAGTTAGCTCGCCCACGAATGAAGTTAACTCGCGAACAAAGTTAAATCTATTCGAGTTCTACTCGATCTCAATAAATCGACGTAAGAATCAAGGGCTGCTTATTTCACTGGACACAGGCACTTTGGAGAAAGGTCAGTAAGGATGATCAATATACAGTTGAAACCCTATACACCCCTTTCATAATGGTGGCCGATTTATTTATTCTTTTATATGTATGTTAATTAGCCTTTCTGGCCTCGCTGGCGTGTGCAAAATTCAAAAGAATTTTTACTCTAAACCGAGGCCAGTGAGGCTAATTAACATACATATAAAAGAATAAATAAATCGGCCGCCATTATGAAAGTGGTGTATTAAGCGGCCACCCCCTGTTAAGTGGCCAGTTATCAAAGTCCCAGCCACCTGTTGGAGGTCCTGATGAGGGTTTTCCTATTGTTTTTACCCTAAATGATTGGAGAATGAACACATGTTTAATATCATCTTGGCATAATTTTGTAGTCACATAATGTACTGTATTTTGATTTTCTGGTAACAACTCTGTACCACTTGCTATGCTAATTTCCGATGAAACCCCGAGAAAGCCATTTCAAAGCCAACTGTCTAGCGAATAGAAATCAATCACGGTGAATCACGCGCGGTCAGGCAGCAAATTTTAGTTGAGTTTATATGTAACTGACTGAAATTGATGCTGTCTGTACACTAAAGTACATGTAATGTGGACTGTGAAGGCCAACTTTAAACGTTTGTGGTGGAAATTAGGTGGCTTTTTAATACTTCGGAAGTTTGTTATCGCCGGCCGGCACAAAAGAATTTCACAACAGCGATAAGCAAACACCACGCTTAATGGGGAAAAACCTTTGGACAACAAAAAAGGCAAATTTGCGAGTACTGATAGATTAGTTATTAAACATTCAGTAAAATATTTAGGCTTATCTTATCGCGGTCGATCACTTCAATTCATATGACGAAGGATCCGGACGCGCATCTCCGCTCGAGCAGGAATCATTTTTATTCTCACTTTATCGTTATCTTCGCTACTCATTCATGCTTAGTTCTAAGAATACCAGACTACTGTTGGAAGGGCTTTAGGGGGACTAGCAGCCTCCTTCCAACACTCATTGAAAAAGTTCAATCAATCAGTCTCTCATCTGTGGTTAACTCTTCTTTTTACTCTTCTTCTGAACTTTACAGTACAGTGTAACTCTCGAATCTGACCAGAATGTTTCTCACGTAGCTTTTATCTGGGCTCAGACTTAGCCTTCAATCAATGTCAAAATCATATCAAATTGTAACGTAGGCTAACGAGTAGTATATAGGGAGTCAGTCAAATGCCGTTTTCTGAAGGCCCAAAATAAGCCGCCAAACGCCCGAGTTACCACCCCACAGGACTCATTGCATTCGCCCTGTGGGGTGGTAACTCGGGCGTTTGGCGGCTTATTTTGGGCCTTCAGAAAACGGTATTTGAGCCGACTCCCTATATACTACTCGGGGGCTTTCATATGTTTACTAACCGTTATTACCAATTGAACAAGGGGGTACCCTGTGTATATAAAACCCATATATATGGCGAGACCCATGAACAATGAGCGTGACGTTTTCGATAATATCCCTCAGCTCGAGCTTATCGCTTGGCTCGACGCTCAAGAAAGAAAACCCCTTTTGGGGGTTCCTCGCAACGAGGACCTCGCAGGGTTTGACCCTTAAGATCGAGCGCGTATGGGGGACTTTCCAATGCCTAATCGGATTGTTGAACTATATGATCGTGGCGAACATGGTGCACAAGGCAGACCGGGGCGAAGACAGAGAACAATAAACTGGCGCTTTACTCAGGGGCTAACAAGACCTCTTGTACCACAAATGATGAACAAAATCAAACAATCTGTTCGCACAAGGCATAAAGTTAAACTTACCTGGGCCTACAAGCTGCGAAACATCGAAACCGGTGAACCCATCGTTTAATATACAAACACCAGTAGCCCTTGGTTTTCTAAACTATCGCAAACGAAACGATGGTTGCAACAACAAGAAGAGCTTCGTCTTCAAGGTGAAAAAATCAACAGGCCTGATACGAAATGGGTTTTCGAAAGCGTTGTCTTTGTTGAGGCCAAAGCGATTTTAGATCGACAACCTTTGCAAATCGGTCTTGGCGAGTTGCCCGACTGGCTTCGTAACAAAAGAGAAGTCATCTCTCTTGACAACTACAACGACGATCTTTGCCTCTTTCGGTGTTTGGCGGTTCATCAAGGTACCCGTATAGACAGGAGTACTCGCAGAGCCAGAGCATTAGCGCAAAGCTTCTTTGCTCTTCACCGTAGAGGTCGCCGACCTAATGTTGTTACTTTACAAAAGTTTCACTTGCTTGAAAGGCACTTTAGACAAGGGATTGCCGCTTACACTGTTACAGATAACGGCAACTTTGTTTTGAGTTACACACCTTCGCGCTACGACAAAGTCGGCACTCGTACGATGACTATCGGTATCCACAACGCTCATGCCTTCTTGATCACTGACATAAACAAAGTCACAAACAACTACACTTGTGGCGATTGTTTGGCAAGGTTCACAAAAGCCTGTAACCTAGCGCGCCACGCCAAGACGTGCACTCGCGGGCAAACCAATATTGCCTGCCCTGGCAATCAGATCCTTGCTCCTGAGTCAGCTTTTGAAAAGGCGTTTTATCCAGAAGGCAGTTTCGGCATCCGAGCAACTTGCTGGCTAGAGTATGAGGCCCGACAGCGAGGCATCCACATCCGTCATCACAGATGTGGCCATGGAGGCGAGCGCACCATTTGGCGCTACAAAGTTGATGGCTATCACCCAGAAAGCAAAACCGTGTTTCAGTATCACGGCTGCCACTGGCACGGTTGTCGAGAGTGCTTTCCTGCACCTGAACAAAGAAACGAAGTGATCACGACTGACCGTAAAGGCAACACAATCACAAGGGAGCAAGCCTTCGAAAGAACTGTGCAAATCAATCGGATCATCACGATACTTGGCTAAAACTTGGTTGAAAGGTGGGAGCACGAGATGCCCCGACCCTGGTGGCACGATCGAATCCCCCCTAAAAGAAACGAAACGTATCCACACGCTATCGTCTACGACTTCGAAGCCTATCAAGACAAGACCAAGGCAAGTCAGCCGACCAGGTATCTCTCTTACGAAAGCGAGCACGTGCCTATCTCAGTCTCCATTGCAGACACTTTGGAGCCTGAGCCAGAGTACATTTGCTCTAAAGACCCCCAAGAGCTTATCCGGCTGTTTTATCAATCTCTGGAGCGCCGTGGCAACGCAATCAGAGATGATATAGCTCAAAAATACATGCCGCCGGATCTTGAGGGGTTAACGGAAGATCAACAAAAACTCATCAAGCAATGGTGTGAACAGGTCCCAGTGGTCGTAAACCGCTGCGTGGGTGAAGAGGACGTCCCTCAGCACATGAAGGATTACCTCGCGAAAAGCGACAGAACCCACTTGCCAGACCAAAAGAAGCTGCTAGGCGTGTTTCAAGCAAAAAAGGTGCTGCTTTACGCCCCAGTGCTGGAGTGGCTTTATAACCACGGGCTCAACATAACCGCTGTCTACCGCACGATCGACTATATCCCAAAAAAGATCTTCGACTGGTTCGTCCGGGAGGTTGCCAATGCACGAAGGAAAGGCGACGCAGACAAGGAAAAAGCCTTGCTCGCGGAAGTGTTCAAGCTTTTGGGCAACAGCGCCTACGGCAAGTTCATCGAAGCCGTTGAGCGACAGATGAGAGTGGTGTACACCAACGACGAAGACACTGTCGACAAACACCTGCGCTCAGCCTGGTTTGAAGATCTCGAAGAGATAGGGGGCTCATACAAGATCGAGTTGTGCAAAAACAAAGTCACCATAAACCGCCCCTTTCAGATCGGCATCGTTGTATATCAACTTGCTAAGTTGCGCATGCTGCAGTTCTACTACGAGTTCCTCGATCACCATCTCGACAGGCGTGACTTCGAGCTTATCCAGATGGACACGGACAGCATGTACTTCGCCCTTTCATACGACACTCTCGAAGAAGCAGTTCGACCAGAACTTCGCGCCCAGTTCGAAAGGGAGAAAAATACCTGGCTCTCCTGGGACCAGTGGAGCAGCAGAGAGCCCGGCTTCTTCAAGCTTGAAAAGGAAGGCACCCGAGCCATCGCGCTGTGCAGCAAGTGCTATTACGTAGAAGACGAGGAAAGCGGTGAGGCCAAGATGTCCTCCAAGGGCGTCAACAAGAAGCAAAACGGGCTTCGGTGGGAAAGATACGAGCGGGCCCTTGAAGGCTACAAGGACATGGCCACAAACAGAGGCTTTCGAATGCACGAAGGGACCATGTACACGTACGAGCAGCGCAAGCTAGGCCTTAGCGCCTACTACGACAAGCGCTGGGTGTTGCCCGACGGCATTCACACAGAACCAATCGAGTTTCACACAGCCAACTGAACAAAGACGCTCCCCTAGTATATCACAACATGGGGCGAGGAAGAAGCGGGCCCTACACTTCATCAAAAAGAAAGGCAGTGAAATATGGTGATTGCTTCTCTCACAGCGGCAATAAGAAAGCAGACCCGGCCAATGTTTTTTATTTTTCACCGAGAGAGATAGACGCTCTAAAAAGCATGCCTAAAGAGCAGATTGCAACAGTGCTTTTTCACAACCCAGCTGGTGGCAACTGAGTGCCCGGCGGGACAACCACCAACTCCTCACGAACGAACCCCCGCTTGGGCCCGTTGTAAAGGTAATACACGACAGGCGCATCTGGTTTGGTAACAACCTTTTCGATGTTGTAGACTTTCAAGGACCAGATCGGATCCGTCGCCCGTCGACTACCACCCTCAAGCTCGACAGGCTGATACAAATATCTCACGTTGACTCCATGAGGGAGCTTCTTTTCGGAGAAGCCCACTGGTCTCAAAAATGGGGTTGCGGGCTTGGCTGAGGTTGCTTTCTCTTTGATTGCTTGTGCAGGCTTCTTGCCAGTCAGCCGGGTTACTTCATTGTTCAAGGCCGAGACAACATCTGGCAATCTTTTAACCCAAGCAGTCGAACGGCCAGAGGGTAGATTCATTTCAACGGCATACTGATAACCAAACAATCGTTCAGCCAGGGTTCTGTTGAATCTTTCAACAATCCCTTGGTCTCTGTGGATATCAACGCGCCCACGTCGAATGGTTGTTTTATGAGCCCCCATCTCTTTAGTCACAGCTCCCATAAACTCTGTCCCCGGGTCTACTTGCAACAGTTGTGGCCGTTTCAAACGTCCGCGTCTGTAAATACGTGTCAACGCCTTCGAAACTTCATCAGACTCTTTTGAGGTCAAGTGCTCTGCTGCCTTGTAACGGCTAGCCACATCAACAACTGTCAAAGCATATTTGTAAATCTTTCGCCCATTGTCGTGAGGCAAAAAACGTAGATCTGCTTGATGCACTGAATTGGGTGATGAGACATCAAACTTGGGCCGAGGGATATGGCGTGGCGCCGGGAGATATATTTGCCAAAGGGCTTGTTTGACGAGCCACTTTTTAGCCACCTCTTCAGAGACCTTGGCTGCTGCAGCTAGCTTTTTGACAGCGGCAAGCCCTTTCCAGTAGCCTTTGGGGCTGTAATAGATCTTTGAGAGTTTCGTCTCCATATACATATGTGTTTTACAGGGAGCGAAATGCTGCATAGCCAAGGGCGAGTGCGCCAGTGCCGATAAACAAGAGTTCGCCTTGCTTCTGCTGTGGGCCTGGTTTATAGAAGTCAGAGAACTCGGGCTCTTTGGGGAGTGTTATTTGCTGCTCCCGATGTGTTTGATTGTAGAGCACCAGAGCTTGGTCTGTGTCTTGAAAGTTGTGTTTCGCTTGATCTTTGATCCGATCATTGGTTGCAACCCAGTCGAGGAGCTTTGTGCGGTCTTTCTGATATTTAGCGTAGGCCGCTTGATAGGCTTCTAACGCCTTGTCGTGTCTGTTCTTTTCATCCAGAGCGGCTTGTCCGTTGTCGCCGGATAAGTATTTTGCCAGATAATGGCCTCCAGTAAAAGCGGCAGCATTCAAAATTGCTCCGCCAACCATAATAGCGATCGAGGCCATTGCTATATATATGATTTACATTGAGGCAGGCAGGATCTTCTGGTCCTCTAGGTATTTCTTGAGCGCAATGCTCCCAGCCATGACGGCAGTGAACTTCACATAGTTCATGAGATTCGAGCTGGGGTCGGCCGTGAGATTTTCCTTGACGACCTTTTTGCCAATCCAGCCAATACCTGCGACAAGGCCAGTGATTGTGGCTGCATCGAGAACAGATTTCACGAGCTTGTTGTCAGACATGGTGTATATATAAGACTTTTTTTACTCCATCTCATGTAGTCTCCGCCTCGGTGGTGGGGGAGTTTGAACTTCATTCACCTCTACAGGCGCAGGGGTCGGTGCTTGGTTGCGCCTAAGTGTATTCATAATAGCCTCGCGTTGGTAATAGACGCCCCAAGCGGATATAATCACCCCGACAACCGTTAGAATCCAGAAACCAGAGTTGTTGTCACTGCTGGTGGTTGTATTCGCCTGGCTTGGGGCAGGCTCGTTTGTTGCTTTAGAAGCTTGTGCTTGTTTTCTTGCCTCTCTTGCCAGGCGGTTGCGCTCAGCAAGCCTTTTGCCAGAAGCAACACGCCCCGGATTTTTGGCTGGAGCCAACGTGTGTGTTGGTTGTGGGTGCTGCTGCTGGCGCGACTGTTTCTTCAGATACCGTCTTGAGTGGTTGCGCCATCATGTGTATATATGTATATTTTTATTTTAAACCTACAAGATTCCTTCGTGGTTCCTTCGCGGTTCCTTTCAGATTATGTGTCAGATTATGTGTCAACTTCATCAAAACCCTCGATTGGATAACCTTCACTGTCTCTGCTTGGGTGTACCGGTGAAGAAGGTTGAGGGGGCAACTCTTCTGGCTCCTTTTTGAAGTCGATGTGTTTTGTAGTGATCAAAACAGCATTGGCCAAGGCCAGGAATCGCCCACATCGCAGTGCAAGGTTTCCTGCAAGAGACGCCTCCACATCGTCAATCTTAACAACCATGCCGGCGCCTTTGGTTACGAGCATTATAACGCTGTCAATCAGAGACTCGGTTGTCTTGTTGCCGACATAGGCTTCATACCTTTTGTAAAACTTTTCAACCTCTTTATCCGTCAAGCGTTTCACCTGCTCGTGTGTGAGCTGGACACCGATGGCTTCTTTTGATTTGCCGGTTGAAACAAGAACTGCCAGCTTCTCGCGTTGAGCAGGAGTGTCGTTTTCAGGAATCACTGATGGCACAGAGCTATCAGGGTCTGCCTCTAGCATCTGCATGAGTTCATTCATTGCGGCCACGTCTTCTGGGTAGTTTGTTGCCATTGTATATATATATTTATTTTTCAATTATTCTCTTGATGTCAGGCAAAAGGCTTTCAACCTCGCGTATAAGCGCTGTCATGGTGTCTGGGCACACAGTGAGTTTCAAACGATAGCGGCTAAGAAGTATGAGGCGCAGATCGTCCGCGGCAGCGGCTTTGATTATCTGTATTTGCATCTCCTCCGCATGACTCTGCAATTCGCCCAGAAGTTGTGAAAAGACCGTGAGCTTGTGGATACTGTTTGAGGTGTTCATGGTTCAGAGTATATATATGTTTTTACATTTTCACTTCTATCCCATAGGGATGTCGCAGAGAGAAGACTAGGTGAGAAAACTTGTGCCCCTTTAATTTTGCAATCAACTCTTTGTACTCTTGATGTTCAAGCTCACCGGCATAGTCATCAAAGATTGCCTTCGTTGTTTTACTTGATGGGGTGTAAAAAAGCACGATCGCTGCGACGTTTTCCCTAAAGGGTTTCGCAATGCTGGTTAACTGTTGGGTTAGCACCCACACTGACAAGCCGCTGTGGCGAGCACTGAAGCCTAGTTTCACAAGTTGACTCGTGCGGCCTTTCACATCCTTCGAAGCAGCACAGTCATCGAGCACAAAGAGCGTGTTTGTCCCATTGAAGTAATAACTGGCTAAAGTTAACCATATTTCAATCTCATGCTGCTGACAGTCTATCACGAAAATGCGTGGCTCCTTGTCCACGAAGCCATCATATGTCTTGTTGTGGACAAATGTTGGGCAGAAGAGAACGATATAGTCAAACTTACCCCTGAAGGGGCCGCGTAGCTGATTCAGAAGATATTGTGTTTTGCCTGAGTTAGTCGGCCCGATAATTAGTGCATTGAATGGCAGCTTTCTTGGATCCATTCTATATGTGTGTGTTTTCTTAATACTGAACCGCCTGCAGCTGCCTGTCCATGATGTTCATCTGTGAGTCGCTGATGGTGTAGATGTGGCAGTGCACGTTTCCCGAGCCGGAGGCTGTCCTTTCGATCTCAAGATGCACGCCGTCCTTTGTGTTGACAAGGCGTTGACCGTTGCCATGTAGGGTTGTATCAGCCATTGATCTAAGGTCGATAAGGAGGCCGAACTTGTTGCCCGTGAGATATTTGGTCAGATTCATGTTGGGCCTGCCGTCCCCACTCTTTTTGAAGAGGCGACTGACCTCCTTCCACATGTCGGTCCCGTTGATGCCTTCGTTGTAAATCCTGTTGGGGGAGCCGTTTATGGTGACATTAACTTTGGTTATGTCTGGGTTGAAATATTTTTCCGAGTCCCTGGCTCCTGCTGTGTAGGGTTCGATGAATAGCAGAAGGATGGCTTTCAGTGACCTGCGCTGCGGGTTCACCCTGAGATTCAGCCGTGCGTCTGAACCCTTCGAGAAGAGAATCACTTCCTCTCGCATGATATGGTCGTAGGCAAACTCCTTTCCGCTAGAGTATACACTTGCTGCCTCGTCAGCCAGCTGCTTACTTCGGATTGTCTCGTACTCAAGCTGGATATTTGTCAACTTGTACACAAGCTTGCTTGCATCCGAACCCTTGACAACTTGAGAAGCACGAGCAAGCGTTATCTCGAATATCAAATCGTTGTAGAGTGCTTGTGGGTACATGACACCGTGGTCTGTTATAATCTGGTGGTCAAGATTGATGCGGTATTTGTTTTTGTAAATGGTCTCCAGCTTGTTTTCAGCATCCACGCCAGAGGTCTTCTTGTCGCCGGCACTAGAGCGAATCTTGTTCAAGTCTAAACTCTGAATGCCCTCGGAAATCATGTTATCTCTCTTGTCAACAGAGAGGAAAAGGTCTTCAAATATTTTGTAAATATCGTACCCAACGGTGTCCTGGACAGTGGTAGCGGCAAACTTGACAACGAGCCTGTCAACTAGTGCTCTGGAGACATTTTGTACAAGATAGTTGTTTGCGTGGCCGCCGGCAAGGTCGATGTTAAAGAGCAAGGCAAGCGAGCCCGACACGATAACCTCATGTTCGTTGAGCTTGGGCACCGAAACGTACAGGGTCTCGCCGGGCTTGGCTGTAGAGCGATCAAATGTGATGCGCTTTACGGTGCGCTCTGCTTTCATTGCACCAAGAATCTTCTCGGCGTTCGTTGGGAGGAGGTTTGGTTGCACAGCGGCGTTCGTTGGGAGGAGGTTTGGTTGCACAGCCATAGCCAGAGTATATATATGTTTTTAAAATTATATATATATATATATATCATCATGGCAGAAGGCGGATATGATATACCTGGCGAGAATGAGAATACCGGGCTTGACTGGGACATAGACCAATGATGATGATGACGAAGAAGAAGTTGACACAACAACACCCTTTCAACCGGGCGGCACATCCACCCCATATCATGGCGGTGAACAACATGAAATGCATACACTACCTCGCGAACAGAGCGGATTTGATCCTGAAGACATCCCTCTGCTTACTGACTTCACACATCCTGACGACAGAGAAGGAATGGTTGCTATAGCTAGGGACTTGATCAAAAGGCTATTTCCGAGAGTGAATTTTCGTACATTAGGGCCTATTGGTTTCGGCAAAAAAGCGGGAACGAAACAAAAATCGTTTACTTTGGGGCGAAGGGTGGTGAAACTCCCATTTTCAAACAAGATGGGTCTGGCCTTCTTAAATCATTTACAGACAAGATCAAAACATCTCTTGGACCAAGCGCTGAAGAGATCGTCTCTGAAGACAATACAGCTATAAGAGAAGAAAGACAAAGGTTGAAGGAGGCAGAAAAACAACTGAAGGAGGCAGAAAGGCTTGCTGTTGAACAACAAAAAGCAGCAAGTGAGGTTCAAAATCTCAGGGGAAGAATCGAAGAAACTCAAGCGAGGCGTGAAGCTCTGGAGCAGGAACACGGTTCAAGTCTTGAGAATCAAGCCGAGATAGATCGGCTCAAACTGCTGGAAAAGAATCTTAAAGCAGATCTTAAAAACCAGGAAAAAGAATTTGACGCCCTTCAAAAAAAAACAAAAACAACGAGACCAAGAACAGGCAAAGGTTGACAAACTCAGAACACAACTTTCTGCGAAAACAAGAGAAAGAAATACTGTCGAAGCAAGACTGAACTCCACCAAGCCGCTGGATGAGTTAAACAAACAAGAGGCCGAGCTTGTACGACAAAACGAAGAAGACAGACGCGTGATAGAGGATGAGAACACTTCTCCCTCTGACAAAGAAGCTGCAGAAGCTCGAGTTGCTGAGCGAGAACAAGAGCTGGGAAGACTAAGAACACAAGTTCAGGAAAGAGAAGAAGCCTTACCTCTTCGAGAGCGGGTCAAAAATATCTTCAAGAAATATGGCTGGACCCTTCAAGCAGTTGTTCTGGCTGCAGGTCTAGTCATAGGCGCTGTGACGATTGCCGCAATGAATGGCTTAAAGGCCGGCGCCAAGGCTATTGGCAATGGGCTTACAGCCCTAGGAAATAAGGTTGCCTCCATCCTGCCAGGTTTGATCGGCTCGATCGTGAGCTTTATCTTCAAAGCTGCCGGGCAGGTTATCTCCTTCCTTGGCGAGTACGCCTGGCTGCTGATCCTTGCCGTTGTGGGCTTCATGATTGAAAGGATCACCAAGCGCAGGAGATAATTAACTCATCCAGGCAACAAAGCCTGCTAAAGCAAGCGCCCCGCACCAATGAGCGCCTTGTTTACGTGATGCGGCTCGATCTTGGTCTCTTGTGTTGGGGCTGGTGTTGGGGCTGGCGCGCTGGTGGCTGGTGTTGGTTTTGGGGCTTTCGGTGCTATACCCTGTGCCTGTGTCGCTTGTTTGTGAATCGGGTTCGATGGGTCTCTGTTTGGTGGATTTATCTTGCTCGGCCCACCCGCCATGGGGCGAAGGGAGGCTTTTTTTGTGGCAAGATTGACATCATTGTTCACACCCAGCTTCATACCTTGCGTTGCCTGCATAAGATTGTTATTGTACCCCACCACGCTCTCTGTGTTGACAACCATGCGTGACGGCATCAGCCAGCTCCCAGGGGCAACTACAAAGTTTAGCCTCACTTTCGTTGCTTGGATGGCCTGCTGATAATGCTGTACGCTCTTAGATATGTCGTTCAGTCTTATGGCGTCCTCTAAGAGTGACTCTCTGCGTTTCGAACGCCCGGCCTCCACTCCCAAGAATGCTGCTGCGAGTGTTTGCTTGTGCACCAAGTATGCAGTACACAAAGGCCTCGATTGATTGGTTCATACGCGCGAGCCCTGGCTGTGTTAGCCCTTGTGCGTAATTCGGTACAAAGTGTTCAAACTGACTAGCCGAGCCTTGGTCGTTGTGAACGAAGGATATGCCGTTTGCGAGATAGTTTGGGTCTTTTCTGTTGGTCACGCGCTCATTCCATCGTCATCAAATAGGGCTAGATCGGGATCAGGATAGACGTAGTCAGTAGAAATGTTGCCCCCTCCAGTAACCCAAATGTACACATTGCCAAGACCGTGGTTCTTGCCGTATGTGAAACGGAAGTCAGAATTGGGGCCGACACCGAACTCTTGGCAAACCCTCTTATAAGCATCGATGTTGAACTTGTTGTCTTTCTGGTTGAATGTGGGGTCGTCTGGCAAAGCACTCACGCTCTGTTCCCCGCCCAGCTTGAACAGGATTCGTCTTGTTGTTAAATAAACGTGAAACCTGTAAAACGACCGGAGCTGTGGGGTTAGGGAAAGGCTGGAGTTCTTATCAAACAGAAGGTCACGCGAGATCCCACAGCCGGTTGTTGCACACCACAGAGCGAAATTCAGTTGTTGTGGCCAGAAACTCATTTGCGGGCCGCCTAGCCACTTTCTCCCATATTTCGCGGTTTTGAATGAAATCTGCGTATCTCTGAAAATGTTTCTGTATTTCGTTGTGAAATAATCAGTTGGCGTGACATAGATCTTTTGCGCTTCATCGTTCAAGACAGATCCAATCATCATGTCTTTGTCGATTGAGGTGGAGAAATCAACAGCAGGGATGGACGTTTGTGAGTTTCGGTTCAACGTCAACTGATAGGGGAAACCGCCAATATACTCTAAGCCAAGCGCGTCTTTCAGGGCTTGTGTCCAATTCTTGTGTGGTATGTCTGATGGCATCGCCCATGAGCCTTGCCCCTCTGGGAAAAGCACTACTGCTGTGGCTTTGTGCTTTTCGTCGAAAGAAACTTCTGTTGTAAATCTTGACATATCAGCGTGCGGAAAACGCCTTTTGAAGTCTGAGATTGCCTTAGCCTTGGCCGCTGTATACACAATGGTTGTGTTAACAATCGTCGCACCTTCGAACCCTCACACCATCTACTGTTTAACTGTTTATTAATAATCACAAATTTTACATAAAGCAATATCCACTGCCCGCAGTTAGCAGATTAGCTAGTCGAGGCGGGCAGTGGTTACACGTGATCGATCTACTTCGATCACCCTCTTCAGAATCCGAGCTACATCCGGCTCGTCTCATGTGCTCTTTACAACTCGTGGCACAATTTGAAACAAAGAGGACAAGTCTCTGTTACGCCTTTTGAAGTCTGAGATTGCCTTAGCCTTGGCCGCTGTAGAGAGTTTTGCGGCTTCTGGAGAACTCATCCAAGCCAGTTGCGGATCTACTGCACGTTGTGTTGTTGGGTGCTGGTAGGTATTAGGGGGACTATAAAATGAGGGCGGGGGTCCATAATCGTGGCCGCCAATGTTTAGACCGAGATTTGAACCAGGATTAAAACCACCAGGGTGTCTGCCAAATATGATTATATAAATATATTTATATATACACAATGGTTGTGTTAACAATCGTCGCACCTTCGAACCCTCACACCATCTACTTCGATCACCCTCTTCAGAATCCGAGCTACATCCGGCTCGTCTCGTGTGCTCTTTACAACTCGTGGCACAATTTGAAACAAAGAGGACAAGTCTCTGTTAAAATATCAGGCTCGGAGGCACAACCAACTATAATCAACATTGAGCCTAGTTTTTACACTCCCAGTGCTTTAGCAAAAACGATAGTTGACAAATACGAAGAGCGGGTTATAGACCTTAAAGCGGAATCGTATTCACCTCTTGGTGCTATGGCAATTTTGAACCCAGGGGGAGAATATGTGATAGGTCTTTCCAATAATATCAGATTGTTGTTTGGCAAGGACACACAAACGCCTCCACATATAACCAGTAAAAAATTCGACTCACCAGGCACTTACTTTATCCACTGCGATCTGGTTGATAAAGAACAGAACCTGTTCAACGGGAAACCTTCGACAGTCTTGGCGCGATTTGATCTTCGTGGAAAGCCTTTTCAAAAGGTTTTTGATGAATCAACACAGCAGAACATCTTGCGTGACACCGCCTCTGGCGATTATGTAAACAGCATAACTCTGTCTGTGAGGGATGAGAACAATGACCTTTTTGACTTCAATAACATGCCTCTAGAGTTTGAAGTAGAAATAAATTAAAATATATATACAAACCATGAGCTCGGCTAACGTGTTGCCATCGGCTCCTGAATACAGCGAGACTCAATCGCTTTACCCAGTTTTGCAAAATGGTGAAGACTTCAGACTCAAGAAAGTCTCTGACATGCAAAAAGAACTTGAGTCAGAGGCTAATCACTACAGGCAAGTCGCAAAGAAATACAAGCGAACACACATCATTGTTCACGGAACAGCAGTAAGTCTTGGGTTCGTTTCTACAGGCTTGTCTTCAGCCACCATCGCCACAGCCTTGACCGGAGTTGGGCTCATCGCCAGCCCTGCTCTTGCCAGTGTTGCTGCTGTGACAGGTTTTTCATCGGCCAGCCTCACTGTGTTTAGCAAGCGGCTCGCGAAAAAGATCACGAAACACGAAAAAATCTACACACTCGCCCTTGCAAAACGAAACTCTGTCTGTGAGCTGGTTTCAAAGGCTCTAACTGACAAGAGGGTCAGCGATTCAGAGTTCGCAATCATCTTGCGTGAGGTCGAAAGATATCATGAACTAAAGAACGAAATCCGCTCTGGCAAAACAAAACCCTCACAAGACAAGCAAACTCAAACGCCAGATCTTGAAAAACTCAGAGGCGAGCTTCGCAAAGAAGTCAAAGAAGAGTTTCAAAAAAAAACTCAATCGTCTTGCCGCCGTGTCCAAGTCAGATTTGAAAGAGTAAACTCGGGTTTCTCGCTTTATCTAACAAAAGAACGCAATTGTGTGACAAAGCGTGACACATGACGTGACATTGTGCGTGACTGTCACGCGTGACATCGCGTGACACATAACGAAAAGGGACAAAACCCTAGCAGGCGGGTGCTCGGGTGGCTGTTTCTGTTTGCCTAGCCTAGGCTAGGACTGTCGCCTCACCGAAGTGAGGACTTTAAACTGCTAACAAGACAGTTGTCGTTTCCCATTTCACCTCTGGGAACGAGGGCGAGTTCTCCTAGGAGATCTCTGGTTGAGCACCCCCTGTATCAGTTGGGCCGGAGCTGGTTCACCAGGGGGTCACTAACTGACTCAGCAACCCCACTACCCCTGGTCTGACATCGCATTAGCCGTAAGCAGGGTTCAGTGGTGGCCAACCACACCCCCCTGAGCTATACCGAATTACAGACTTAATATAATATATGGTGCGAAAAGGTCTTTTATATACGTCAAAGTTGTCGTGCTTTCACATGTGGTAACTCATAAAGAACTACGCATGCGCAAATGATCTGTGACCAATTGAATATTTGTAATTTCTACTTATAAACATGAATGCTAAACTTCACAAACGCTTCAACGATTCTGAACTTGAACCCTTCTACGATGCTGAACTTTATAAACGCTTCAACGAGCAAATGTCTATCGTCAAATGTATGGATGAAAAGAATAAATACAAGACTCGACTAGATCGCTTGGATCTAAAACACAAATTCATCTTGCTGCGAGGCTTCTATGACAATGACTACAGACCTGAGTTTTACCGCTCGCAACTACAAGAGAAGCTCCAAATCATCTTTGAATCTCTTTCTTTGACCGCTAGACAAGAACAAATCCAGCGGTACCGAGAAAACATGTTTGTGTTCATTTCAAACAGAACAAACAAAAATATAAAATCGTGTCAAAGCTGTGGGGGATCTTTTACACTCATGTCTGAATCCACAGAACTTGTCTGCAATAACTGCAGCCGAATTGAACTACTATGCGGCGCTGCCTTTTCTCGTGTAGATCTTTACAACGGAGGAGACATGCAAGTTAAAGGTCTGGCCACAAAAAATTATAATTTCAAACATCGGCTTAATCAGCTATTCAAAAATAAATCTCCGAGATTAACTGATGACGAAATTGAACAAACTATCCATGTTTACACAAGCGTGAAATATCATCTACCGAACAACACTTCTTATAATTTTGCAATTCATAAAATCTTGGCCCTAATTTTGCCAGAGGGGCCAAGAAAACAGAAACTTTTATCTTACATAAGGCTTCCGAGGCAATCTATGTGTCTAAAATACGAGCCGTATTGGCAGGCAGCAATTCAGACTGAAGAGATTGCTCCACCAACTTATTCATAAGAAAAACCTCAACTTGATCAGTGTTGTCACACATTGATCTTGCGAAGCTGAACTTGGCTGTCGGTCGAGGAACTTCAGAGTGCTCGACTATTTTTTTGCGAAGACTTGCCAAGTTCTCGTGAAAGCGCTCGACCTTCGTTTGAATGCTGTTCAGGAAGCCCGCTTGCTTGATAATTTGGCGTTCTGTGACATCTAATAATTTCCATACAAACACTGCAACCGGCCTAGGACCCTCGTCTGGAGCAAGGAAAGCCTTTTGCATTCTGTTGTACCGCAAAAACTCCTCGTCTCCGTACTGTTTGCTGAACGACATTCTGACCGCGCCGTAAGAGCACCATAGATCTTTCTCGGCTATTGAAGACATTATTTGGTCAAACGACTGAGTTTGCTTAAGAGCGCCGATGTCGATCAGTTCGGTTTGATTGCGTGTTAGCTTTTGCTTTGAAAACAAATAACAGATGCCCCATGCGAGTGTATTGTCACCTTTTGTTGTATTGTATATATTTCCGCCGTTTAGAAGATTATTATGAAGCAAACTTGGCTCTATCTGTTTTAAAGAGCACATTCTGAAGTAAGAATCAACAAAAAGACCTTTGTTGACCATAGCCCCGCTAAAAGCAAGGCCAGTTTGTAGCTGGGTTGCATAATAACGAGGAACTCGAGACATAGCTATTTTCCGCTTGAAAGGACACTTGAACTCCAAAAGAATTAAATTATTATCTTTGTCTAGATAATATCCGTCAGGACTGCATGTAACCTTTCGATACAGTGGGTGATCTCTTGCTAGATTGAGAGATATACTGTGAGCAAAAACTCTAACAGAATGCTTCTGCTCAAAGTACTTATGTGCAAGCGGCTCGAACAGATTGCCCCAGGTACAGGCTGTATTATGCATGTCTGCTGGCTGTATTTTCTTTAATAGCAAGCTCTTTGGTGTTTCAAATGGCGAAACGCCTGTCAAGGCTGCAATCTCTGACGCGCCAATAGTATTTTGTCTGTAGCTCACCCAGTCGGCGCTCTTTTGTTTCAGACCAGTGTTCCTCGATTTGAGAAAGTTCAAGAACACTTGTGTTGTCGTCATCATTGATATACGAAAGGTAAGGGTTTATTCAATTGGTAAAACCCGAGCAACTCTGTTCGAAACGTTGCGAGCGGTGTTTTGCCTTCGATGAAATCCGCAACAAAGCTTACATTACGGATCCTGTGTAAAGGGTCAAGATCATTCAGGCTTATAGAGGGTTTTTGTTCTTGCTCTTGCTCATCAAGCCATGCATTCAGCTCAGGCTGGCTGATGTTTGAGTTTGCAAAAACTTCTCGAATAACCCCCGGGGGTAGTGGCAAACTCTCCTCATGTATGGGAAAAACTCGATTGTTTACAAAGCGAAACAAGAGTGTTCGTCTGACACGTTCAACCCCTCGTTAAAGGATTGGTGATTGTGGCAAACCCCCCTCTGGCTCGTGAAGAACTCGAAGGTTTCCTCTAACAATCAGCGGACAGCCCTTATTCATATGATTATAAAACGTTGACACGCAAACCATTCGCTGACAGTCAGGGCAGGGGATTTTTTAGTTACTTGCCTTCAGTTGGGCAGTAAAGAGTAGCATAGGCATCGTGTATACAAGGGGTAAGCGTTTATTCAATTGACAACACCGGCCTCACAAATTGGTTAGGTCCTGTAAACAACTTAAACATATGAAAGCCCCCGAGTAGTATATAGGGAGTCAGCTCAAATGCCGTTTTCTGAAGGCCCAAAATAAGCCGCCAAACGCCCGAGTTACCACCCCACAGGGCGAATGCAATGAGTCCTGTGGGGTGGTAACTCGGGCGTTTGGCGGCTTATTTTGGGCCTTCAGAAAACGGCATTTGACTGACTCCCTATATACTACTTAACGTAAGCCTTAATATGATTGGCTAAGGAAAATCATTCTTCGATATGTTTGTCAGTGTCAAAGCTGACTTTTCCACCAATTTTCACTAACATTTCCGAAATGCCCAGCCAAAATAAAACTACAAGAGAAATATAAAAATTACTAGGTAGAGTTCTATCGTAAGGTTTAGGCTTTTACAAAAAGGATAAAAAGTAAAATCGCTGTTTAAAGATTCGTTACTTAAAACAGAAAACTAAAGGTGACGAGCTTCTTCATCATTCGTGATTGGTTAAGTTTAGTCCAGCCTTTTTCATATCATTTACGGGAATATGTAAATAAGTAATATCATATTACACTGAGCGACCTTGGGAGATCTTTGGTTGACCATAGATCCTTTGCTATCTAACACAACGTTTTATCGTATTAGTGATGTGTGAAAAGGATCCAAAGGGTAATTAAACAGTCCCGATGTAATGTCTGAAAAAGTCATCTAAATCGATATAGTTTTACGGGAAAAACAAGACAGTTGAATCAGAACAAGTTACTTTAATTAAAATTACTATTTCCAGGTAGCGCGCTTAACAAAACTTGACCTGAGTTTTTATTTAATTGTCTTGACTGGACACCTATTAGAACGTAAGGCCAATAGAGGTATAAATAATTCTGTGATCATAAATATTTATACTAACAAGGTGTTGCTCAGTGAAATATGGATAAGCTAAAATTTATATGAAATAATACACTGGTATGATCTCGGAAAGATATGAAGGCTTTTACGCTAAAAATGAGTAAAATATAAGAATGGACATTTTCCAGGAAGTATTGTCACCAAATGTCAACCTGAAGTAGGAGTCCGATAATAAACCAATTGACCTTGAGGTAAATATCATCATTTAATGAATTAATTTCTCTTTGAAGTACCGAGTGATAATTATCGCAAAGCATCTGCTCTGTACCAAAATCACACCAGAGAAATATCATTTAATCACTACGAAAGAACAACGACAAGATATAAGTTAAGAGCGAGTTAACAACATTTTTAAATGCCCAAGATTATATAATTCTTATTGCATATTTTTTCAACAACAAAAACAAGTTTCCCATAATTTTTAAGCATAGTATAAACATACATATGTGACGTCTCATTGCTTGCATTTTTATTGTTTTACACTACTAATATTATCACTATCATTATTGTCTTTTGTACCTCTTATACTTTTACACCGTGTCCTGGATTTTTATAGGTCAATAGTTTTTTTTATTTTTTTTCCAGTTTTATTCAACTTAGCTTTTAAACGCTTTCAAGTATAGTTCTATTTTGATTTTGTTTTAACCGTTTCATAATTTTTAGTGCATAGTCTTTTGTTATAAATTTCCAGGGCCCTTATTGATAACAGCACTTTTATGCTGATGAGGTCACCCTGGTAAAATAACATTATTTATTTATTTATTTATTTATTTATTTATTTATTTGATACTCAGTAAAAGAGGAGTTGGGATTCAAGTTTTGGTTTTGAAATAAGAAAGCTCTACTTCGGACAGCCATCTTCATTTATTAAGCGATGACGAAGTCATCGCGTTATTGCCGTCGTGCTTTGGTGTCTGTCCGGCTGTCCGGCAGCTGTCCCTTGCGCCGGTAATTAAGATCGACACACCAGGACCCGTTGCACGGTTCACAAACGTAGACTTAATGAACAACGTCCGACCAGTAAAACAAGATGGCCGACTCACTCGAATACCACCCACGCCCGCGCCTAAACCTTATATAGGTAAACGCTGACCGACGCGCCTAATCCTTACGCAGGTAAACGCTGACCGATAAGCGAACGGCTTACAATAACAGACCTACTGGCGTGGTCTCTCCTTTCTACTGTCCAATAAACTAAATCCTATGGATACAAATACAAGCTAACTTGTCTAAAGAACACCTCGAGTTGCATATTGACCAAACTATGCCTAACGGAATGGACTTGAGGTTACATCTTAAGCTATCAATGGGCGAGCTAATAAACCCAAGAACACTATAGAGTTCAAGTTCTTACAGTCCAAAGATTGCCTAACTGAACTGGCCCGAGTTCATAACTTAAGTTAACACCTTGACAGCGGCAGTAAGCTGGCACAAAAGCTGGAGGCGGTAGATAAACAGGGTGACACCAAACCGGGGAAAGTCCTAGTACTGGCTACATTACTTGAACTCTACCACAAAATCGTCGAAACGCCGCAGTAGGCGTCGTTGTCTTGTGGACCGCCTGTTCTGTGGGGAACTGGCACAAGAGAAGTCAGCAGGGATGTCCTCGCTTTCCTCTGACGGATCGAGCTGAACGTATTCGCAAGGGGCGATGTCACCTACTGCGGGGACCGTAGACAATGGGGGAGTAGATATCTCTAGAGGGATTATTGGGGGCGGCGGAGGCAGGGAAGGGCTGCTAGGAATATCTTGACCGTCACCAGGCTTGGCGTTAGGGGCATCTTCGTGGCCCGAGATGACACTGGCTTCCTCCTCGCTGGGGGGTTGGACACACGGCGTCGGGCAGAAGGGACCCTGTAACACTCATCCCTTTTTACGCGATAAGAGAAGTAACGCAGCTGAGAACCCACGAACTTACGGATATTGCACCATTTGCCGTCCTCTGAGACAACAAGATATCGGTCGCGACTGCACGACTTGTTCCGGTCACAGTGAAGGTACACAAAGTCGCCCACCTCTATTGACTGGGGGAAGGGCAAGGTTCCGAGAGGGTCTTTAGATTTCTCGCTGTGAGGATGGTTCGTCAGCCTCTGCTCGTGCTGCTCGAGTATTAAATCGTGATCGACGAGCGGAATCTGGGTGTTAGTAAACTGGTCTCTCTGGGTCCACATTTCCCTTGCGGATAAACCACGCGACCGGACTCGGGAGTTCAAGCACGCGGTGGCTACAGAAAAGACACAAGAAGAGACTGGACCTCCCTGTGGTTGCTTTCTGAGAAGCTCGTCCTCCAATTCCTGAACGGCCTTCTCAGCTACTGGGTTCTTGTTTAGGTTCTTTACACGACCGATTTCGAGGGAGAGCTTATGTTGCAGAAGGAGGTCATCATGGACAAGGGCCCTAAAGGCAGGAGCGGCATCACAACGGATGACAGCACTGGGGCCGTCAAGGGGCCGTAGCCCTACACATAGCTGGATAAGACCGTTATGTAAGGTGCCATGGTGCTCGTCTTCCACAAGAAGATTGGCAGTAAAGGAGGTCACACATTCTCTGAGTACCAGGATGAGTTGGCGGCACCGTTTATGGATATCAGCAGCGAAAGAGACTCCAACTGCAGCAGGAGGATCTGAGGTGGACTGTTCCACGACCGAGTGAGGTGTACGCCGGATAGCCGCGCACGAATGACAGCCCAGGGACGTGCGTTCGATAGCCTTGTCCAAATCAAGAGCATAGAAGTAACGACTCACTATCTTCTTAATAATAATAAAATAATAACAATAATCAGCTCTTAAGCTGACTGCTGGACGGATGAGACAGTTGTATGTGTAAGGCAGTCAGGAGGCCATCCAGGACTTGTCTGGGAACGATGATACACTCGCGCGAAGGAACAAGGGGCTAGTCTCGTTTCACTACAAGGAGGCCATCAGAGGCGATTGTTGCAGCAGTCAAGTATCTTTTCACATCTTTAATATTAGTTAGCTTCTTGAGTAGATATAAAACGATGATTCTGCGCCAAAACACAAAAACCCAAAGCCCCCTGCCTTTAGAAATTCCGAGAAAACTCAAAAAACAACTTCCCTTCCGCTAAATTTACCGCTCAAAATCATAAAAAATTAACTACCGCTAAATTTATCGCTAAAATGTTATTTCAAAATGAAATCAAATGAAAATAACATTATCTATCGTTAAAAAATTAGCGGGTCCCAGAAAATCACATAAATAACACACAAAAGTGTCATTTATTATCCCCCGAAATTTAGCTAGTCTTTAATGCTTCGCCACGTTTCTAGCTTTGCGTTATTTGAATTCAGGGGTTTCACTGAGTCGGCTATGGTTAGTTCTAAGGGGTTCGCTTTCTATGAGTTTACTCCTGGATTTTTTATTGCAGGGGGCTTTGGGTTTTTGTGTTTTAGCGCAGAATCATCGTTTTATATCTACTGTCGATGGGGGAAAGGATGAAATGAAAAATTATTATTTTCCCAGCGTGAGAAACTGTTCTTATGCCATTATTAATCACCAAACATACATAGCTGAATGATGCGTCATCCACCTTCTGATTGGTTGATATTTTCAAATATTGATTCTTCTGCGGGAGAAATGTTTATTTTCAAATGTTGAATGTTTAAACAGCTTTGGTTTTAATTTTATGCAAGACGCGTCGTCTGCATAAAATTACTTAGTAATTTGCTTGTGTTTTAGACCTTCGTTTGCGCATACGCGGGCGTAGAAGAGTTACCACATGTGAAAGCGTGGCGGTTTTGATCATTATATAAGAGTTGTTCGCACTATATATTATATCGGTGGCGGGTTGGATATGAAATAGTTAGAAAAAGCGGGCGCTTTCTATTTCATCCCTACCAATCACCCGGTATATATATCATAGCTAAAAACCCCCGCGGTTATGATATATATACTGTAGGCCTGAAAAAGGATGTCGGGTTGTTGAGTAGAGCTAAGCCGTGTTCGATGACCGCTTCGAAAGAAGGTTGACAGATGTTGACGGGGAGTTCACGGCAGGAGTGCTGGTTCAGCCTCCAATCCTAAGTGGCATAATATATGGTGAGGAGTAGGTGGTGGGTAAGAGCCTCGAGGCAAAAAAAATGAAAAAATGAAAAAAAAATAAAAAAAAATCTCTCAAGGGAACTGGGTGGGGGAGAAGTGGTGGAAGGAGAGTGTTCCCTTGAGAGGTTCTGTTGGCCAACAGTTTTGCTTTTTTATTGATCTGCTATGCTGCGTGATTTGTAATAATGTCTGTCACTCGTGTGGGAAACTGTTAAAAATGCAAAATAAAAAAATATATTATTTTTCCTTTAAAAATGGAACATTTGAAAGTAAAGGAACTAAGACAAATTGCCAGAGAAAGAAATATCCCCGGTCGTAGCCGCGCCAGAACAAAATCTGATTTATTACATTTATTAAATACATCTTCGCAAAATATTATTGATTCACCAACGCCGCTTATCGAAACACCAGTTCTTACACCAACCCCATATCAACCGCCTCCGCCTCCGCCTCCGCCTCCGCCTCCGCCTCCGCAGCCTCCAATATTGGAAACAATTCAAAATACTTTCCTTTCATGGTGGAATTGGTTAAAGGCAGCACCTCAAACTATTGCGAGAAAAGCTTCAAATATGATCACGGATTTTCAACGCAAAGTTACCAGTTTATATCAGACACAAATTAATATCCGAGAAAGCAACTCGGCGTTACAAAAGTTTGCCCGTCAATTCATCTTTGACGGCGTGAAAGGACTGTCCCCCAGAGATTATTTCCAGCAAGTTTCTGATAAACTTCGGCATATTCTCAAGGCTAATCGAGACACTAAAATTAAATTGATTCTATCCTGTCGAATGAAACGCCAGAATTTACAAACTGGCGAAATAATTGAGATCGATGCTCCGTTTCATTCGGAAATAGAAATAAATCTCGCAGCGACTGATCTCACCGCCCTTTTAAATAAAATGATAGCAGTCATCCTTGAACGCATTGCCACTTTCCAAATGAGAGGCTCGAATTGGCAGTTTGATTTTGTAAATCATTTGGAATTGCATTTAGTTGAATTCCAACCTCTCGGTGGAAGTACCTACATTCCTCTTCCTCCATTCCTTGCCAAGAAGAGCTCAAGCTGCACAACTCAACTGGTCTGGAATTGTTTTCCCAACATCTCTGAAGGAGATAGATCATTTTGAAAGACTGAATCCAGACATTGCCGTGAATGTTCTCGGCTATGAATCAATCGTTCATCCCCTGCGAATTTCTAAATATAAACACCGACGTCACGTGACTCTGTTGTTATTTGAGAAAGACGGGATTCGACATTATACCGTTGTTAACAGCCTCAGTCGCCTTCTCTCGGCGCAAGTTAACCATCACGCTAACCGCAAATATTTTTGCCTACACTGTCTAAATCACTTTTATGACGAAGCATCTCTAGCGAAACATGAAGAATTATGTTGCAGCAATGAGGCAATAAAGATAGAAATGCCTCAAAAAGGCGAGATTTTGAAATTTAAACATCACAATCGATCTATTAAAGTCCCATTTGTAATTTATGCTGATTTTGAAGCCTGCAATGAACCGATCAGCGGTTGTTCCCCAGGAAACGACCTCAGCTTCACAAATACGTTTCAGCGTCACAGGCCTTGTGGCTTTTGTTTTAAAGTCGTTCCCTTTGAGGAGAAATATTTGAATATGGCTCGAGTGCTTTACCGGGCACATAAACAGAGTGATGATATTGCGCAGATATTTGTCGATAAGCTTGTTGACGCCGTTAAATTCATTCACAAGAAATTCGACCGGCGCAAGAAGATGATTTTCACCGCGGAAGATAAGAAAGAATATGATACAGCCACAGTTTGTTGGATATGCAAAGGAGAATTTGATGATTTTAAGCCCGACAAGGTGCGGGATCATTGTCATTTCACTGGTAGATATAGAGAGGGCCGCTCATAATAGTTGTAATCTGCAATTCAGAAAACCTAAATTCACCCCTATCATTTTTCATAACCTTGCGGGTTATGATGCCCATTTATTTGTTAAAAACCTTGGCAGAACACCTGGGGATATTAAATGCATACCCAACAATGAGGAACAATATATCTCATTTTCAAAGAATATTATTGTTGGAGAATATACTAACAAAGATGGTTTAAAAGTCCCCATCACTCATGAACTGAGATTCATTGATTCAATGAAATTCATGGCTTCTTCTCTTGAGAATCTAGCAAATAATTTGAAAAAGTCAGGCATTGATAAACTAAAACAAACAAAGAATTTGGAGACAAAGCTGAGCTTCTTTCCAGAAAAGGAGTCTATCCCTATGATTATATGGATTCTATCGAAAGATTCAAAGAAACACAACTACCGCCTAAAGACGCATTCTATTCTCTGATTAATGAATCAGGCATCTCCGATGAAGACTATCAACATGCCCAAAATGTTTGGGATGAAATGGGGATTAAAAACTTAGGAGAATATCACGATCTCTATTTGAAAACAGATGTAATGCTCCTTGCGGATGTCTTCGAAGAATTCCGCAATGTCTATATGGAGAATTATCAACTGGATCCAGCGTGGTATTATACCGCCCCTGGCCTTTCTTTTGATGCCGGCCTCAAGAAATCAGGGGCACAGCTTACATTGCTGAATGATCCAGATATGCTCTTGTTCTTCGAGAAAGGAATCCGTGGCGGTATTTCAATGATCTCAAATCGCCACGGCAAAGCAAACAATCATTATATGGCCGACAAATATGACCCAACGAAACCATCGAAATACATTCTCTATCTCGATGCCAACTCCCTATATTCTTGGGCGATGACTCAACCACTTCCAACTGGAAACTTTCGCTGGATGAAAGGCTTCAGAAGATGGGATAGAACTCCTTGTGTCCTTGAGGTTGATTTGGAATATCCCAAAGAACTTCATGATTCGCATAATGATTATCCTTTTGCCCCCGAGAGAGTGATCTGCGAGAACAATGTTGAGAAATTAATCCCCAATCTGCGAGATAAGAAACACATCATCATGCATCACAGAGCACTGAAACAAGCTCTGAAACATGGATTAAAATTAACTAAGATCCACAGGGGAATATCATTCACTGAACAACCGTGGCTGAAATCATATATCCAACTCAATATACAGCTCCGTCAAGCCGGGAAGAATGACTTCGAGAAAGACTTTTTCAAGCTCATGAATAACGCAATATTCGGCAAAACAATGGAAAATATCCGTAAGAGAGTTGACATCAGACTTGTCAATGAAAGAAAGATTGCGGAAAAGCTTGCGGCTAAACCAACATATCAACACCATACAATCTTTGATGAAAATCTCATCGCTGTTCATATGAAGCGGAAGAAAATGTTATTCAACAAACCAATTCCCTGCGGAATGTCAATTCTTGAAATATCAAAGGAACTTATGTTCAGGTTTCACTATGAATATATAAAGCCCAAATACGGGAATAAAGTCAAGCTGTTGTTCACAGATACTGATTCGTTGTGCTATGAAATAGAAACTGAAGACGTCTATCAGGATGTCAAACCAGATGTGAAGGAGATGTTTGACACATCTAACTATCCCCCGGATCATCCCTCAGGAATGCCAATCATGAACAAGAAGGTGAACGGCCTCATGAAAGATGAAGCTGGGGGAAAGATAATAGAAGAGTTTGTTGGGTTACGCGCTAAATTATATAGTTATAAGTTGTTTGGCTCTGGAGGAGACAAAAAATGCAAGGGAGTGAAAAAAACAAACAATAAAGAAACATATCACTCATGAGGACTTCAAAGAATGTCTTTTCAGCGGGCAAAGCCAAATGAGAACTATGAATCTCATCCGCAGTCATCAACACGAGATGTTCTCAGAAGCAGTTAACAAAACAGCCTTATCTGCGGATGATGATAAGCGTTTTGTTCTGCCGGATAAGATTCACACCCTTGCTTGGGGACATTGGAGGATTACCAACCAAAATTAAGCTATTAAATCATTCATTTAATAGCTTCAAGCATCTTTCTGGAGCCACTTGATATCCCACCTTTCTTCATCATCCTTTTCATTATAAATCTCCAATATTTTCAATCGATTTTCAACTATCCAGTTCAATTCTTCCTTACCTATTTCTTCAGTATAATTACCAAATCTTTGATTGAAGTCTTTCATATTGGCAATGACAGCTATTTCTCCATTTGATTTATTTATGAATATGACTTGGGTATCAATAAATAGGGAAGGGTTCTCATCAGGCTTTAACTCATGATAACCCTTTTCAAACTCCTCTATTTGTTCTGGGGTTGTTCTGGATTTGGGTTTTGGTTGTGATGGCTTTGCCGCCAATCTCCGTCTCTGGGGAAAAACATATCTGCCACTTCTGAGCTTTTTTTGACATTGTTCTAATTTTGCCTTGGTAACTCTGAGGGATTCTTCAACAGCGAGTGAAACTTTATCACGTATTTCAATTTTAAACTGTTTCCCATCACTTCGACGCCTGAATTTGAGTTTTCCCGTTTGCAAAGCATGGGAAATAGTCTTTTTATCGACTTTCAAAGCGCGAGAAGCAGCAGATACAGATGAAAATACTTGTTCAAAATCATCGGAAGTTATTTTAATTGAAACCACCATTTTCAGTGCTGCCAAAAATAGGGATATTTTTTTTATTTTGCGGGTAAAAAGACCATTATTCAATAATTTATCAATTTATTCAGTTTTCTCAGGAGAAGATCAATGAATGTTGACATTGTTCTCAGAATAGAAATAGAATTATTTTCTTATATTCTTCATCTACCCTCTTTTTACCCGCAAAATAGGGGTCATTTCGCGGGTAAAAAAGACTATTATTCAATAATATATCAATTTATTCAGTTTTCTCAGGAGAAGATCAATGGAACATGTTGTTTCCTTCGCATAATAGAAATAGAATATATTGATATATTATTCCATAATGGCCTTTTTACCCGCAAAATAGGGGTCATTTCGCGGGTAAAAAGACCATTATTCAATAATATATCAATTTATTCAGTTTTCTCAGGAAAAGATTCAGACAATGAAATATGTTCTTCGCATAATAGAAATAGAATTATTTTAATATTCTTCAACAATAGTCTTTTTACCCGTAAAAATGGGAATAAACTTGAACATTGGAAGCTAGTCACATTAATCAAGAACTGATTCCGAACCGCCAAGGCGGTTCGAATTCATTTCACAAAAAGATATTATTTTTTCTCCATTTAAAATGATAACCAAGTTTAATTATGATATCCAGCAGATCCAGCTCTCAGAACCAGAAACAAAGAAATCAGGGCAGTTTTCATTCGCCGTCCTCCCAATTCAATATGAGGACAACAAGCCACTTGATATTTTTCTCGAAGGTCGAATGAAAATATGGGAACACAAGACTGATGACAAATCAAATTATTTCCTGGGGTTCACTCTCCATGAAAAATCTCAGCAAATGTTCGAAGAAATGCAAACCAAGATTCAGCAACTAACCAAAGCCAAACAACCAGCACTCAAGAAAGTAAATCCCAAACTCAGACTTCAACCAGATTCTTTGCAGATTGTGAAAGATGATCAGAGTTCCCAGAAGAAAATCTATGCTAAACTCTATGTCAACAAAGATGGCCGAATCAATTACCCATTTTCCAAAGAAATAGCCGAAAAAACAAAAAACAAAATCAACCCACATGACTTCGTTGGTATCCCTCTAGACGGTCTGCTTGTAGTTAGATTGCGCCAAGTATTTCTAGGTAATATCTCCTCTATCTCTGTCGTAGTTAAAGAAGTTCTTGTGAAAGAAATAGTTCAGCCTCAGAGTTATTTCGATGAGTATGAGGATGAGGGTCTTGTAGTTAACGACACTAATGCTCTTTCTTGCTGTGGAAATTAAATGAAGAAATTATTAAAGGACAACCTTTAATAACTGTTTCAACTGTTTATTAATAATCACAAATTTTACATAAAGCAATATCCACTGCCCGCAGTTAGCAGATTAGCTAGTCAATTTTCATCCGAAGATTCGGCTTCGCCGCCAGCTTCGCTGGATTCACAAGTTGGGCACTCTGTTTCAGAATCTTCCCAAACCATAACTAGGTTTTCTGGCGTCCAATCTGGATCTGCTTCAACATCATCTTCTGGTTCCCAATCTGAATCCAATTCATTTTGCAGGTTTTCATCTTGAGAATCGTACCATGTTTTTGAATCACTCATTTTAAAGATGTTTCATAATCTTTTTCATATTTCTCTAAATTCAAACATAAATCTGCTACAATTCCATCCACAACTTTCATTGCCTTTATGAGTTCTTCTGAATCAAAAAAGTCACCTCGGAGATACGATCTCAATTCAGTTAAAACATTTTCATACTTTGTCATTGCGAATTGACTTATCTCAATCTTTCTGCGGAAATTTTTCATTTCTTGGAATGTCTTCAAGAATAACCCAGCACCGTTTATAACCCCCAGAATAATTGAATTCATTGTAACTCCTCCTACAATTGTTCCTGTAACAACTAAAAGAGTAGAACTAAGAGTTAACAAAACATTCATTTTCTTGTATTTTCTTTGTGCTTTTCGGCAACACCAACATTTTTTATGATAAAAAGCGAAGAGCTGTTTCAATTCTTCAACTTTCTCTTCAGAAAGGGTTGGATCAATATGATTGAAATTAAATAAACTATCTTGCATTTTTATGACAGGAAAAAAGTTTCTTCATGGTTTCTATGAACGATAGAATCTGTTCCTTTATTTCTTTCAGTTTTTGGGTGTCTATTTCGAACTCAAACATTTTAGTTGGGGAAATCAAATTTCAAATAAAAGACTTAATGTATATTTTGTGCTGTTTCCTAACTTTCGTTTTTTGGCTAAACTTATCTGAAGAGATCCTCCATCATCCAAAGCATAGTTAATTGGTATTTTTTGTGGTCCAAGGTGTGGTTGTGATTGTCGTTCAAAATATGTTTGCCCGCGGATGGTCAATTCAATTTGAGATCGATCCAAAGCACTTGTGCTAATCACAGTTGCGCTTTTCAAGACGCACTTTGCTGGAACAAAAAAATTATTCACATCACCATTGAAATAAACATTTGTTCTATGCTTAGCTGCGTCATAATAAGCGCACATGAAAAAGCTGGATTTCAGATTGCTAATCAACTGATGGCCATTCATATCCAAATTAGTTTGCATGACCATCTTTTGATCTTCGAAAATGAAAGGCCAATCATAAACATCAGTAGGGACATCGTCATGAGAACCCTTGATCCCATATATGATCAACTTTGCGGGTCCTTCTGCGGCTCCTTCTGCGGCTGATTCAGCAGTTCCTTGCCATTTCAGATCCAGGAAAATATACTCAGGTGGAGAGATCTGCCATTTACGCATGTGGACGATGGATCTAGAATAATTCTACAACTTCGTTGTTGTTTGTTGATGAATATTCAAGCTTGTACTCCGAACGTCAACACTCACAGAGTTCACTGAAGCGGGAAAGAATTCAATCCAAATAGTGTATTCTCCCTCTGGCAATTTATACATATCGAAACCAAGTCTCCCAGAGTATAGATTGCTGTCGTCTTTGGTTATTGTCAAATCATATGCCTTCTTGTTGAATAAATGCGGTGAACTTGAAAAATCATTGATTCCAGTTACTGTCATATCATGCTCAGAGCTGGATTCATCAATCTCTTCCATTAGATACCGGAATTCATCTTTCGGGCGAGAGTTTGACGCGATATGCGAGTCATCAACGTATTTTTTGAGCTTCTCTTCTAATTCTATCGTGTGGACTACCACATTGCTTATCCTGAGATTAAGTTCTCTATCCACATAAGATTTTGGCGTGGGTTGATGTTCAAGAGTTGGCGCTGCAATATTATTGATTTGTTGTGAATTCATATCCAGGTTTCCAGTCATTGTTCCACCTTCCAAAGAAAGCTTTTTAGCGGATTGGTCGTCCACATATCTTTTGTTTGCGCCTTGGTCGGCAACGGTTGGGTCTTTCACATTGAAAATGGTGTGATTTCCCATATCCAAACTAGTCTCCATTGGAAACGTCTCTTTGCGGGATACAAAGATATTCTTGACGTCATTATAAGAAACAAGATTGTTACAATGTGCCCCTAAATCATGCCATGTTTGTTGTTTCGAGTTTTTTACATTGAAAAGTCCTTTCAAATCAATATCCTTCGTGACTTCATGCGTTGGTTCAGGAGCATTTGGGTGGAATTTTTTCAGAGTGATCATATTGACAGCTGACAAATCATTGTCTTCATCCGTGTCCAGATTTGTGATCAGTTTGCGATTCATTTTTATTTCCCCGGGGTTAATGAGGTTTTGCCCTCGAAGGTCAAGATCCCCAGTCATATGCGAGGAACCATCAACCTGAAGTGAATCTGCTTTCAGTTGAATTGCAAGAACATCAGCTTGATGTTTTGTGATTGCATCGTTATTCGCTGTTCCTTCACCGACATTGGTCATTTTTTGTTTTGCATATCATAATTCCCTGAAGATGTCAGCTTGAAACCAACGCCCGGCAGTCCATCTTTTCCATCTTTTCCTCCCTGGGAGGTGCTTGTTTTATCAGATAACATTCCATTTGAATAGCTCATTTTAAATTCTTTCATCAAAGTTTTTAGAAATGAATTTCCTCGGCTTATCAATATACAGGAAAGAATATGGGTCTTTGGTTGCAGTGACATAGTCTTCCTTGCTGACATTATTCTCTTGACATAACCTAGAAATTTCATTGTTGCTGGGGAATTCATAAATGCAAAAATGCGAACAATTCAAACGGATATCTTTGGGTGTTTTATAATAACTCTGCGAAAGATAAATAACAGAGCAATTCTTGTGTCTGCCCCGGATTAAATAATCAATCAATGGCTTTTGATTCTTTTCGCAAACAAAATCGTCAAATATAACTATTTTTTGGTTGTCATCTGTCAATTCAGAAACGGGAATGATATCATCGGGACTCGCTTCCACGACGTCATACCCAGCTTCTTTGCTGATTGGACGGAATTTTTTCAGCAGATGCTGATATTTGGATTGTTCAAGATTTTTCGCATAGAGATAGACCTTATCATAATACAAAAGCCGAAAAATCATATCCAGAAGAACATTTGTTTTCCCCGATCCTGAAGGACCGCAGATAAGCATTCTGAAATTTTGATTTGGCATGAAAGGATGCAGTTGTCGAAAATTGGTTATGTGATCATTGAAATCATAATTTGGAATCTTCATTTTATTATATAGTACATCTTGTTGAACATCCCAAATTATATATGATTGATATAAAATGAGTTTATTGAAATGGCAACAAATTGCAAAAAGCAAATCTGCCTTGGGTAAAAAAATTAATTTCGTTCATGATCGCATCACCCAGAAAAAGTTGGGTGAAGAGACAAGTCAAACTGGGTATGAAAAAGTATTTAAACCCATAACATCGAAATTAGATGATGTTATTGCATCGAATTTGAAGCCGCTGCCCCTAAAACTCCGAAAAAAGAAAGTGGTTGGAGAAAAACCAGGCATAGATTATTTTCCAGAAGTCGACCCATTTGAAGGGATGGATATTGGCGGTTTGTTTGACCCTGCTGAGGCGGCTGTTGCACCACAAGCAGAGAAACAAAGCGGTCCGCAAATCAGCCAACCTGGCCCATCAACGAGTTCACTTCCACCATATGGTGATGATCAACCACCAGATTATTCACAGTTATATCCTGATTTATTCCCTGGATATGCTCTGGATACAGAAGACGAAGGAGATGATGAAAACGAAGACGAAGAAGACGAAGAAGACGAAGACGAAGAAGAAAAGAAGGAAAAGACATTTTATGGTAGAAAGAATCTCTTACTGCATCAGCAAGATTTACCAACTTATGATGAAATGGATGAAAAATTAAATGCCCCAGGTTTATCTGTAAGACAGAAACTAGGAATTATTACCCAATACAACAGATTGGCAAACCATAAAAAAAATCAACTGAAAGGGTATAAGGCAAATATCACTAAAGACGTCAATCGAGGTAAAATAGATGAAGGGGTTAAAGACCTATTGCATAAAAAGATAGATAAATATTTTCAAGTTATAAATGACTTCCTCTATCATTATAATAAGAAGAGAGAAACATTGACAGGCTCGGAAATCAGCAGAGGTCGAAAAAATGGTGGATCCATCCGTTTTTTCACCGATCCAAAAGAACTTCTGCAGAAACTTGACGTCATCGTTGGCTCCATCCTTGCTGGGAATACAAACCTGGACATAAGAAATACTGGAGTTGCGATTCTCGACGTTCTTCTGAAAAAAGCATTGATAAATAAAGTCCAGCATGAGAAGATTTATAAAAACTATTTGAAACTATAAAATGCAGACTGAAAATTTGATTGAAAGAGAGATTGTTCTATCTTCATACTCCGTAAAGAACGCCCGCAACAAACCAGAAAATTTCACAACTGAATTCAATAAACCAATTGTTTTGGACCGAAATGCACAATATATTGTTGGGCTTAACAGAATTATCAATATGAGTTTTACGTGGTATAACATCAATGCTGGGTACAATAATCAACTGATCAGATACAGCTCTGACGGCGGGAAAACATTTCATGATATCACCTTCCGTGCTGGAGTTTGGGAGTATAAAGAGATGAATGAGTTTATTCACAGTGTCACAGGCGCCGTCCCTGAGGAAAAGGATAAATTCCCAATCAACTTGGTTTTTAATCCCACAACCTTCAGAGTAACAATAACACTGGATGAAAATTATCAACTGGATCTATCCCAAAGTAATTTTAACGAACTCATTGGCTTTGACAAAAAGATTCTGAAGGATAAAGTTAATATTGGCCCCAGAGTGCCAAATTTGAGTCAAGATACTGATATGTTGAACGTTCATTGTGATCTGACAAGTGATTCGCTTGTTGATGGGGAAGATACTGATATCATTTATTCCTATTCAACATCTGTTCTGCGGGCATCATGGAGTTTTACTCTTGAACCCATGAGAGTGATGTTCAGTCCTGTGAATAAAAACACAATAAGCTCCATTCGAATTTATATCACTGATGGAAAAAGAAGATTGGTCAACCTGAATGGTGCTGATACAGCATTCTCGTTAATATTGGAAAAGGTAATAAAATGAAAAGTTATGAATTCTCTCGTTATTATAACCCGAAATTAGGGCGGTTTGTTTTCCGGCACAAAGGATCCGGTGTCATTGTTGATAATATTTTTAAACCAATAAGAGCTGAAGCCTCGGCAGTTTTCAAGAAATTCGCGAAACCTGTCACAAAGAAAGCATTGGGATCAGGTATTTCTCACGCTGGAGATAAAATAGGCAAAAAAAATGGTAGAAAAATCTGGTGATCTGATAATGAAAAAACTGGGCAATATGAGAAAGGGAAAACCTCCCACTGGGAGACAATCTCAATCTCAACCAACACGGACACAATCAACCTCGGGCCGCCGGGGCGGTCCGGCCTCCGAAGAGAGTGCTGATGATATATTGAACAGATTAATCAGCGGAGCTGGAATCTCTGGGCAAGGAATTCGAAAAAGAAAAGAAAATAATATAAAATGGCTTTTCGATCGAATGAATATTTACAAAGAAATGAATTAGTGCGCTTCCAGTTGGATGATGTAATCAGAGCTCCAGCTAATGCTCAACACCAACAGAAAGATGGTTATAAATTCACAATTAATGATAGATCGGCATTTTACGATTGGTACAATGCTTATTTTGAAGTGCAATTTCAACTCCAGAAATTAGCAGATGGTGCTGGGTATGCAGCAGTCGATAGAATAACCGTTATAAATGGTGCTCATTCCCTGATTAGACACATGACGATTAAATCTGCAGGAAAGATTGTTTATGATACTGATAATCTCCATAAAGTCTGTTTCACTAAAAATTTGTTGGAATACTCCGATGACTTCAGCAGATTAGTAGCCAAGAATAGTTTCTGGTATTTGGATACTAATGCAACAACAGCTGATGCTAACAGAGGATTTGAAGCTCGGCGAATACAATCTCAAGCAGTTCAAAACAATGGAAACGGTGGTGCACAGAACATTAATACGATTATTCCCCGGAATCGTTTTTCCTTTTTCGAAGAGTTGGAAGATAAGATGCTTGTGCCCATGCAGTTGCAATTTGAGATTACCCTTAATGATGATGGGGAATTAATTCATATGGCTAATGGCGTTGATGCTGGAAGAGTTGTTGTGAATAGGTTATTGCTTTGGGTTCCCAGACTGACACCCAAAGATTCTCTTTATGACAAATTTGTCAGCGCATTTATGCGAGAAACACAATGGAAATATTTAAGGGAAATGTATGCAAAATCATCTCCTACGCAGTCATCAGGATTCTTCCAGATATCTGCAAGTATTGATAATGTTAACATATTTTTGTTTATTTGAAAAGAACAGACCCACCCAATAATGACCGTGCAGGAGATAGCCCTTATCTTATGAATACTTTCAAGCTGAATGAGACAGATAACGGCTCATCCTTGTCGAACTGTCGATTAGAGTATGGAAACGGGGTTTTTTACCCGGAAACAGAGTACGACAGTGAATCAAAAGTAAGAATATTCCAGGATGTCATGGCTTATGCAATGAGGAAAAATGACTACAACACTGGAACACAATTGAATTTATCCAATTTCAAGTCTATTTATCCGCTAATTTATTTCGATCTGACTTATCAAACTGAAAAACCGACAAGAGATCCCAAGCAGTTGATATTCAGATATTGATTAAACGCAGATGCAGCTGCCAACTTTAATGTACATGCTATAGTTCTCTATGAAGAAACGGTGAAAATTGATAAAATTGGAAATGAATTGGTTATCGTATAATTTAAAAAACATATGTTATCATTTAAAATGACAACATATCATCCATATAAAGTAAATTTATCTGAAGGGCAAAAAGGAAAGCTTGCAAGAGCATGAGAAAAGTCCTTTCAAATCAATATCCTTCCAAATCAATATCCTTCGTGACTTCATGCGTTGGTTCAGGAGCATTTGGGTGGAATTTTTTCAGAGTGATCATATTGACAGCTGACAAATCATTGTCTTCATCCGTGTCCAGATTTGTGATCAGTTTGCGATTCATTTTTATTTCCCCGGGGTTAATGAGGTTTTGCCCTCGAAGGTCAAGATCCCCAGTCATATGCGAGGAACCATCAACCTGAAGTGAATCTGCTTTCAGTTGAATTGCAAGAACATCAGCTTGATGTTTTGTGATTGCATCGTTATTCGCTGTTCCTTCACCGACATTGGTCATTTTTTGTTTTGCATATCATAATTCCCTGAAGATGTCAGCTTGAAACCAACGCCCGGCAGTCCATCTTTTCCATCTTTTCCTCCCTGGGAGGTGCTTGTTTTATCAGATAACATTCCATTTGAATAGCTCATTTTAAATTCTTTCATCAAAGTTTTTAGAAATGAATTTCCTCGGCTTATCAATATACAGGAAAGAATATGGGTCTTTGGTTGCAGTGACATAGTCTTCCTTGCTGACATTATTCTCTTGACATAACCTAGAAATTTCATTGTTGCTGGGGAATTCATAAATGCAAAAATGCGAACAATTCAAACGGATATCTTTGGGTGTTTTATAATAACTCTGCGAAAGATAAATAACAGAGCAATTCTTGTGTCTGCCCCGGATTAAATAATCAATCAATGGCTTTTGATTCTTTTCGCAAACAAAATCGTCAAATATAACTATTTTTTGGTTGTCATCTGTCAATTCAGAAACGGGAATGATATCATCGGGACTCGCTTCCACGACGTCATACCCAGCTTCTTTGCTGATTGGACGGAATTTTTTCAGCAGATGCTGATATTTGGATTGTTCAAGATTTTTCGCATAGAGATAGACCTTATCATAATACAAAAGCCGAAAAATCATATCCAGAAGAACATTTGTTTTCCCCGATCCTGAAGGACCGCAGATAAGCATTCTGAAATTTTGATTTGGCATGAAAGGATGCAGTTGTCGAAAATTGGTTATGTGATCATTGAAATCATAATTTGGAATCTTCATTTTATTATATAGTACATCTTGTTGAACATCCCAAATTATATATGATTGATATAAAATGAGTTTATTGAAATGGCAACAAATTGCAAAAAGCAAATCTGCCTTGGGTAAAAAAATTAATTTCGTTCATGATCGCATCACCCAGAAAAAGTTGGGTGAAGAGACAAGTCAAACTGGGTATGAAAAAGTATTTAAACCCATAACATCGAAATTAGATGATGTTATTGCATCGAATTTGAAGCCGCTGCCCCTAAAACTCCGAAAAAAGAAAGTGGTTGGAGAAAAACCAGGCATAGATTATTTTCCAGAAGTCGACCCATTTGAAGGGATGGATATTGGCGGTTTGTTTGACCCTGCTGAGGCGGCTGTTGCACCACAAGCAGAGAAACAAAGCGGTCCGCAAATCAGCCAACCTGGCCCATCAACGAGTTCACTTCCACCATATGGTGATGATCAACCACCAGATTATTCACAGTTATATCCTGATTTATTCCCTGGATATGCTCTGGATACAGAAGACGAAGGAGATGATGAAAACGAAGACGAAGAAGACGAAGAAGACGAAGACGAAGAAGAAAAGAAGGAAAAGACATTTTATGGTAGAAAGAATCTCTTACTGCATCAGCAAGATTTACCAACTTATGATGAAATGGATGAAAAATTAAATGCCCCAGGTTTATCTGTAAGACAGAAACTAGGAATTATTACCCAATACAACAGATTGGCAAACCATAAAAAAAATCAACTGAAAGGGTATAAGGCAAATATCACTAAAGACGTCAATCGAGGTAAAATAGATGAAGGGGTTAAAGACCTATTGCATAAAAAGATAGATAAATATTTTCAAGTTATAAATGACTTCCTCTATCATTATAATAAGAAGAGAGAAACATTGACAGGCTCGGAAATCAGCAGAGGTCGAAAAAATGGTGGATCCATCCGTTTTTTCACCGATCCAAAAGAACTTCTGCAGAAACTTGACGTCATCGTTGGCTCCATCCTTGCTGGGAATACAAACCTGGACATAAGAAATACTGGAGTTGCGATTCTCGACGTTCTTCTGAAAAAAGCATTGATAAATAAAGTCCAGCATGAGAAGATTTATAAAAACTATTTGAAACTATAAAATGCAGACTGAAAATTTGATTGAAAGAGAGATTGTTCTATCTTCATACTCCGTAAAGAACGCCCGCAACAAACCAGAAAATTTCACAACTGAATTCAATAAACCAATTGTTTTGGACCGAAATGCACAATATATTGTTGGGCTTAACAGAATTATCAATATGAGTTTTACGTGGTATAACATCAATGCTGGGTACAATAATCAACTGATCAGATACAGCTCTGACGGCGGGAAAACATTTCATGATATCACCTTCCGTGCTGGAGTTTGGGAGTATAAAGAGATGAATGAGTTTATTCACAGTGTCACAGGCGCCGTCCCTGAGGAAAAGGATAAATTCCCAATCAACTTGGTTTTTAATCCCACAACCTTCAGAGTAACAATAACACTGGATGAAAATTATCAACTGGATCTATCCCAAAGTAATTTTAACGAACTCATTGGCTTTGACAAAAAGATTCTGAAGGATAAAGTTAATATTGGCCCCAGAGTGCCAAATTTGAGTCAAGATACTGATATGTTGAACGTTCATTGTGATCTGACAAGTGATTCGCTTGTTGATGGGGAAGATACTGATATCATTTATTCCTATTCAACATCTGTTCTGCGGGCATCATGGAGTTTTACTCTTGAACCCATGAGAGTGATGTTCAGTCCTGTGAATAAAAACACAATAAGCTCCATTCGAATTTATATCACTGATGGAAAAAGAAGATTGGTCAACCTGAATGGTGCTGATACAGCATTCTCGTTAATATTGGAAAAGGTAATAAAATGAAAAGTTATGAATTCTCTCGTTATTATAACCCGAAATTAGGGCGGTTTGTTTTCCGGCACAAAGGATCCGGTGTCATTGTTGATAATATTTTTAAACCAATAAGAGCTGAAGCCTCGGCAGTTTTCAAGAAATTCGCGAAACCTGTCACAAAGAAAGCATTGGGATCAGGTATTTCTCACGCTGGAGATAAAATAGGCAAAAAAAATGGTAGAAAAATCTGGTGATCTGATAATGAAAAAACTGGGCAATATGAGAAAGGGAAAACCTCCCACTGGGAGACAATCTCAATCTCAACCAACACGGACACAATCAACCTCGGGCCGCCGGGGCGGTCCGGCCTCCGAAGAGAGTGCTGATGATATATTGAACAGATTAATCAGCGGAGCTGGAATCTCTGGGCAAGGAATTCGAAAAAGAAAAGAAAATAATATAAAATGGCTTTTCGATCGAATGAATATTTACAAAGAAATGAATTAGTGCGCTTCCAGTTGGATGATGTAATCAGAGCTCCAGCTAATGCTCAACACCAACAGAAAGATGGTTATAAATTCACAATTAATGATAGATCGGCATTTTACGATTGGTACAATGCTTATTTTGAAGTGCAATTTCAACTCCAGAAATTAGCAGATGGTGCTGGGTATGCAGCAGTCGATAGAATAACCGTTATAAATGGTGCTCATTCCCTGATTAGACACATGACGATTAAATCTGCAGGAAAGATTGTTTATGATACTGATAATCTCCATAAAGTCTGTTTCACTAAAAATTTGTTGGAATACTCCGATGACTTCAGCAGATTAGTAGCCAAGAATAGTTTCTGGTATTTGGATACTAATGCAACAACAGCTGATGCTAACAGAGGATTTGAAGCTCGGCGAATACAATCTCAAGCAGTTCAAAACAATGGAAACGGTGGTGCACAGAACATTAATACGATTATTCCCCGGAATCGTTTTTCCTTTTTCGAAGAGTTGGAAGATAAGATGCTTGTGCCCATGCAGTTGCAATTTGAGATTACCCTTAATGATGATGGGGAATTAATTCATATGGCTAATGGCGTTGATGCTGGAAGAGTTGTTGTGAATAGGTTATTGCTTTGGGTTCCCAGACTGACACCCAAAGATTCTCTTTATGACAAATTTGTCAGCGCATTTATGCGAGAAACACAATGGAAATATTTAAGGGAAATGTATGCAAAATCATCTCCTACGCAGTCATCAGGATTCTTCCAGATATCTGCAAGTATTGATAATGTTAACATATTTTTGTTTATTTGAAAAGAACAGACCCACCCAATAATGACCGTGCAGGAGATAGCCCTTATCTTATGAATACTTTCAAGCTGAATGAGACAGATAACGGCTCATCCTTGTCGAACTGTCGATTAGAGTATGGAAACGGGGTTTTTTACCCGGAAACAGAGTACGACAGTGAATCAAAAGTAAGAATATTCCAGGATGTCATGGCTTATGCAATGAGGAAAAATGACTACAACACTGGAACACAATTGAATTTATCCAATTTCAAGTCTATTTATCCGCTAATTTATTTCGATCTGACTTATCAAACTGAAAAACCGACAAGAGATCCCAAGCAGTTGATATTCAGATATTGATTAAACGCAGATGCAGCTGCCAACTTTAATGTACATGCTATAGTTCTCTATGAAGAAACGGTGAAAATTGATAAAATTGGAAATGAATTGGTTATCGTATAATTTAAAAAACATATGTTATCATTTAAAATGACAACATATCATCCATATAAAGTAAATTTATCTGAAGGGCAAAAAGGAAAGCTTGCAAGAGCATGAGAAAAGTCCTTTCAAATCAATATCCTTCCAAATCAATATCCTTCGTGACTTCATGCGTTGGTTCAGGAGCATTTGGGTGGAATTTTTTCAGAGTGATCATATTGACAGCTGACAAATCATTGTCTTCATCCGTGTCCAGATTTGTGATCAGTTTGCGATTCATTTTTATTTCCCCGGGGTTAATGAGGTTTTGCCCTCGAAGGTCAAGATCCCCAGTCATATGCGAGGAACCATCAACCTGAAGTGAATCTGCTTTCAGTTGAATTGCAAGAACATCAGCTTGATGTTTTGTGATTGCATCGTTATTCGCTGTTCCTTCACCGACATTGGTCATTTTTTGTTTTGCATATCATAATTCCCTGAAGATGTCAGCTTGAAACCAACGCCCGGCAGTCCATCTTTTCCATCTTTTCCTCCCTGGGAGGTGCTTGTTTTATCAGATAACATTCCATTTGAATAGCTCATTTTAAATTCTTTCATCAAAGTTTTTAGAAATGAATTTCCTCGGCTTATCAATATACAGGAAAGAATATGGGTCTTTGGTTGCAGTGACATAGTCTTCCTTGCTGACATTATTCTCTTGACATAACCTAGAAATTTCATTGTTGCTGGGGAATTCATAAATGCAAAAATGCGAACAATTCAAACGGATATCTTTGGGTGTTTTATAATAACTCTGCGAAAGATAAATAACAGAGCAATTCTTGTGTCTGCCCCGGATTAAATAATCAATCAATGGCTTTTGATTCTTTTCGCAAACAAAATCGTCAAATATAACTATTTTTTGGTTGTCATCTGTCAATTCAGAAACGGGAATGATATCATCGGGACTCGCTTCCACGACGTCATACCCAGCTTCTTTGCTGATTGGACGGAATTTTTTCAGCAGATGCTGATATTTGGATTGTTCAAGATTTTTCGCATAGAGATAGACCTTATCATAATACAAAAGCCGAAAAATCATATCCAGAAGAACATTTGTTTTCCCCGATCCTGAAGGACCGCAGATAAGCATTCTGAAATTTTGATTTGGCATGAAAGGATGCAGTTGTCGAAAATTGGTTATGTGATCATTGAAATCATAATTTGGAATCTTCATTTTATTATATAGTACATCTTGTTGAACATCCCAAATTATATATGATTGATATAAAATGAGTTTATTGAAATGGCAACAAATTGCAAAAAGCAAATCTGCCTTGGGTAAAAAAATTAATTTCGTTCATGATCGCATCACCCAGAAAAAGTTGGGTGAAGAGACAAGTCAAACTGGGTATGAAAAAGTATTTAAACCCATAACATCGAAATTAGATGATGTTATTGCATCGAATTTGAAGCCGCTGCCCCTAAAACTCCGAAAAAAGAAAGTGGTTGGAGAAAAACCAGGCATAGATTATTTTCCAGAAGTCGACCCATTTGAAGGGATGGATATTGGCGGTTTGTTTGACCCTGCTGAGGCGGCTGTTGCACCACAAGCAGAGAAACAAAGCGGTCCGCAAATCAGCCAACCTGGCCCATCAACGAGTTCACTTCCACCATATGGTGATGATCAACCACCAGATTATTCACAGTTATATCCTGATTTATTCCCTGGATATGCTCTGGATACAGAAGACGAAGGAGATGATGAAAACGAAGACGAAGAAGACGAAGAAGACGAAGACGAAGAAGAAAAGAAGGAAAAGACATTTTATGGTAGAAAGAATCTCTTACTGCATCAGCAAGATTTACCAACTTATGATGAAATGGATGAAAAATTAAATGCCCCAGGTTTATCTGTAAGACAGAAACTAGGAATTATTACCCAATACAACAGATTGGCAAACCATAAAAAAAATCAACTGAAAGGGTATAAGGCAAATATCACTAAAGACGTCAATCGAGGTAAAATAGATGAAGGGGTTAAAGACCTATTGCATAAAAAGATAGATAAATATTTTCAAGTTATAAATGACTTCCTCTATCATTATAATAAGAAGAGAGAAACATTGACAGGCTCGGAAATCAGCAGAGGTCGAAAAAATGGTGGATCCATCCGTTTTTTCACCGATCCAAAAGAACTTCTGCAGAAACTTGACGTCATCGTTGGCTCCATCCTTGCTGGGAATACAAACCTGGACATAAGAAATACTGGAGTTGCGATTCTCGACGTTCTTCTGAAAAAAGCATTGATAAATAAAGTCCAGCATGAGAAGATTTATAAAAACTATTTGAAACTATAAAATGCAGACTGAAAATTTGATTGAAAGAGAGATTGTTCTATCTTCATACTCCGTAAAGAACGCCCGCAACAAACCAGAAAATTTCACAACTGAATTCAATAAACCAATTGTTTTGGACCGAAATGCACAATATATTGTTGGGCTTAACAGAATTATCAATATGAGTTTTACGTGGTATAACATCAATGCTGGGTACAATAATCAACTGATCAGATACAGCTCTGACGGCGGGAAAACATTTCATGATATCACCTTCCGTGCTGGAGTTTGGGAGTATAAAGAGATGAATGAGTTTATTCACAGTGTCACAGGCGCCGTCCCTGAGGAAAAGGATAAATTCCCAATCAACTTGGTTTTTAATCCCACAACCTTCAGAGTAACAATAACACTGGATGAAAATTATCAACTGGATCTATCCCAAAGTAATTTTAACGAACTCATTGGCTTTGACAAAAAGATTCTGAAGGATAAAGTTAATATTGGCCCCAGAGTGCCAAATTTGAGTCAAGATACTGATATGTTGAACGTTCATTGTGATCTGACAAGTGATTCGCTTGTTGATGGGGAAGATACTGATATCATTTATTCCTATTCAACATCTGTTCTGCGGGCATCATGGAGTTTTACTCTTGAACCCATGAGAGTGATGTTCAGTCCTGTGAATAAAAACACAATAAGCTCCATTCGAATTTATATCACTGATGGAAAAAGAAGATTGGTCAACCTGAATGGTGCTGATACAGCATTCTCGTTAATATTGGAAAAGGTAATAAAATGAAAAGTTATGAATTCTCTCGTTATTATAACCCGAAATTAGGGCGGTTTGTTTTCCGGCACAAAGGATCCGGTGTCATTGTTGATAATATTTTTAAACCAATAAGAGCTGAAGCCTCGGCAGTTTTCAAGAAATTCGCGAAACCTGTCACAAAGAAAGCATTGGGATCAGGTATTTCTCACGCTGGAGATAAAATAGGCAAAAAAAATGGTAGAAAAATCTGGTGATCTGATAATGAAAAAACTGGGCAATATGAGAAAGGGAAAACCTCCCACTGGGAGACAATCTCAATCTCAACCAACACGGACACAATCAACCTCGGGCCGCCGGGGCGGTCCGGCCTCCGAAGAGAGTGCTGATGATATATTGAACAGATTAATCAGCGGAGCTGGAATCTCTGGGCAAGGAATTCGAAAAAGAAAAGAAAATAATATAAAATGGCTTTTCGATCGAATGAATATTTACAAAGAAATGAATTAGTGCGCTTCCAGTTGGATGATGTAATCAGAGCTCCAGCTAATGCTCAACACCAACAGAAAGATGGTTATAAATTCACAATTAATGATAGATCGGCATTTTACGATTGGTACAATGCTTATTTTGAAGTGCAATTTCAACTCCAGAAATTAGCAGATGGTGCTGGGTATGCAGCAGTCGATAGAATAACCGTTATAAATGGTGCTCATTCCCTGATTAGACACATGACGATTAAATCTGCAGGAAAGATTGTTTATGATACTGATAATCTCCATAAAGTCTGTTTCACTAAAAATTTGTTGGAATACTCCGATGACTTCAGCAGATTAGTAGCCAAGAATAGTTTCTGGTATTTGGATACTAATGCAACAACAGCTGATGCTAACAGAGGATTTGAAGCTCGGCGAATACAATCTCAAGCAGTTCAAAACAATGGAAACGGTGGTGCACAGAACATTAATACGATTATTCCCCGGAATCGTTTTTCCTTTTTCGAAGAGTTGGAAGATAAGATGCTTGTGCCCATGCAGTTGCAATTTGAGATTACCCTTAATGATGATGGGGAATTAATTCATATGGCTAATGGCGTTGATGCTGGAAGAGTTGTTGTGAATAGGTTATTGCTTTGGGTTCCCAGACTGACACCCAAAGATTCTCTTTATGACAAATTTGTCAGCGCATTTATGCGAGAAACACAATGGAAATATTTAAGGGAAATGTATGCAAAATCATCTCCTACGCAGTCATCAGGATTCTTCCAGATATCTGCAAGTATTGATAATGTTAACATATTTTTGTTTATTTGAAAAGAACAGACCCACCCAATAATGACCGTGCAGGAGATAGCCCTTATCTTATGAATACTTTCAAGCTGAATGAGACAGATAACGGCTCATCCTTGTCGAACTGTCGATTAGAGTATGGAAACGGGGTTTTTTACCCGGAAACAGAGTACGACAGTGAATCAAAAGTAAGAATATTCCAGGATGTCATGGCTTATGCAATGAGGAAAAATGACTACAACACTGGAACACAATTGAATTTATCCAATTTCAAGTCTATTTATCCGCTAATTTATTTCGATCTGACTTATCAAACTGAAAAACCGACAAGAGATCCCAAGCAGTTGATATTCAGATATTGATTAAACGCAGATGCAGCTGCCAACTTTAATGTACATGCTATAGTTCTCTATGAAGAAACGGTGAAAATTGATAAAATTGGAAATGAATTGGTTATCGTATAATTTAAAAAACATATGTTATCATTTAAAATGACAACATATCATCCATATAAAGTAAATTTATCTGAAGGGCAAAAAGGAAAGCTTGCAAGAGCATATAAAACAAACAGCCCGCTCACGCTTAGATTAAATTCAAATCAAACAAGAGGAAATGATGAATTGATGCTGTCCGCCAATCAAATTAAAAGACTCAACAAAGCGGCAGCCCTTGGAAATGGAGTTGAGATTAAAATATCTAAAACACAAATAAGAAAAGTGATGAGGCAAGGTGGTAGTTTATTTTCTGCTGTTATTCCATTAGTGAAAACATTAGGGCCCACCCTGGCTAAAACACTTGGATTATCAGCGCTTGCTGGTTTAGCGAGTGAAGGAGCAAGTCAGGTCGTTAAAAAGATTAGTGGGAGCGGGCAAACCGGGGGATTTCTCATCCCGCAAGATAAAATTCAGAAACTGATTGACAATAAACATTTGCTGACAAATAAACAGAAACGAGAAATTCTGAATGCCGTTCAATCGGGAGGCCGATTAGTGATAAATCCAACACCAAAACAATCTGGAGGAGCATTGGGTGCTATATTAGCAAGTATTGGTATTCCTCTAGCTCTTGACATGGTTAAAAACATGTTTGGGAAAGGAAAAGGCCGCGAGGCACCACGTGTAGGCCGGCCAAAAGGAAAGGGAGCGCCAAGATTGGGGGCTCCTTGGGAACCGCCACCCCCATTTATTGGTAACTGGGGACGAAACCCTGTTGGGATGGGCAGAAAAAAAAATCAAAAAAGGAGCGAAGCGACCGCGTCAGCAGAGCTGGAATCAGCAGGGAAAGGGGCTTCTGTTAGGACCAAACAGTCCACTAAACAGCATTCCACTTCTCGGAGCCATATTCTGAGGCCCAAATTCAAAAACAAACCGCTGAACAATGTTGATCTGTTGAACTGGATTACATATCTTAGAATTCCAAACTTCAAAGGGATATATGCAAGGGATGAATATATGCCAAGCAAACATAGTCCATGCATCTTGAATCTTGATTCGCTTAAAAATGCAGGAACTCATTGGGTTTGCTGCGCTCCTTCGCATGATAGGAAATTTATATGGTATTTCGATAGTTTTGGGATGGGTTATCCCCAAGAATTTACAAGTGATGGGAAACCAATACTTTACAACACAACTCAGTATCAAAACATAAACAGTGTCCTTTGCGGGTATTATTGCCTTTATTTCCTTCATCAATGGTCACTCGGAAAAGATTATTATGATATCCTGAAGCCTTTGAGTTTAACTAATACCACGTTCAATGAGAAATTCATAAAAGAATATTTCGATTAAAAATGGAATCATATTGCATTAAAGAGAAACGAAAAACTGGCTGTGTGGAGCCAACCGGTTATATGACTGCAAAAAATGGAAAACCTATGTGGTTTTGTCATTGCGCTTCATGCGGAATAAAAAAGACAAGATTTGTTAAGGCGGGAAACTGACGCAGCCTCCGCGAGGCGGGGGCACTGGAGCTCCAACCGCGAGGGCGGTTGGGACTGTTTTTTTCGATATAGCCGACAGCCATTCACTCGGCGAAATGGCTTTAAAAGGAAGTGTTAAAGGATTATATAATCTTGGCCGTATTGGATTAAGTAAAGCGGTCAAATCAGATTTTGCCAAACAAAAGATTAAAAATACTGTGAGCAAATATCTTGATCAAGGTTTGGATGCATTCACCAAAGATCTTTCAAAGAAATTAGATCCCTTATCCGGTCGCGGGGCCGCTGGACGCGGGGTTGACGTTCATAAATTAATTGGGAAACTGCCAAGACCAAAGAAAGGTTTCACCCTCCCAGGGCATAACTATACAGGCCCTTATAACCCACTAGATAAACAAGTCAGATTTGATGAAAACACGGGAGAGATCCTCGAAATTTATCAGCAACCCACGGGAAAAACAGATGCAGTTGCTATGCAGCATGATGTGGATTATTCAGTCTGCGCAAAGAAAGCGGATCCACGTAAATGTAAAAACAAAGCAGACAAAAAGATGGTTGCCGCGTTGGACTCGATTCCATGGAATGAAAGACAGTGGGGTCATGCTTTAGCTAGAAATGTAATCGATGGAAAACAAAAACTTGGTTTAGGTGCACCAAAAAACGGCAGAAGGTTTCGAGTATAGATTGGGCTCGAAACCTAAGCGATGAATTACATAAACCAATCATACGGCGCTTTCCAAAACGAAGAGTCATTGCCAATGGAGTTGACAACATCTGGGCGGCAGATTTAGTCGAGATGGGGAAATATTCTAAGTGGAATAAAGGAATCAAATATCTCCTGATGGTGATCGATGTCTTCTCAAAATATGGTTGGATTCGACCCTTGAAAGATAAAAAAGGACAATCACTTACTGATGCCTTTAAAGATATATTTAGCGCAAAGCGAAAACCGAAAATGTTATGGACTGATAAGGGAAGTGAGTTTTTCAACAGAACAATGAAAGATCTCCTGGATAAGAATGGGATAACTTTATATACAACGGAAAATGAAGAAAAATCATCTGTTGCCGAACGTTGGAACAAGACGATGAAGGAAAAACTCTTTAAGATGTTTAGCGCTAACAATGATACAGTGTATTTCGATAAACAAGACAAGTTAGTGGATCAATATAATCATCGTTTTCATTCGAGCATTCGGATGACTCCCGCAGAGGCGAGCAAACAGAAGAATGAGAAAAAAGTTTTCGCTAATTTATATGGAGACTTGATTTATGCTAAACGCAACCCGGCAAAATTCAAGGTTGGCGACAGAGTTAGAATATCAAAATATAAGCGAAAGATATTCGACAAAGGTTTCACGCCGAACTGGACAGAAGAGATATTTGTGATTGACGAAATATTGAACACAAACCCCGTGACATACAGGTTAGTCGATCTGTTGGGAGAAAAAATAACTGGATCGTTTTATGAAGCCGAATTACAGCCTACTACTCAGGATGTTTTCCGCATTGAAAAGGTTATTCACCGTGACCAGAAGAAAAAGAAAGCGTTCGTTAAATGGAAAGGATATTCTGACAAATTCAATTCATAGATACCGCTGAGTGATGTGGAAAAACTATCTTAGCCTACCCCCCATCGACAGTAGATATAAAACGATGATTCTGCGCTAAAACACAAAAACCCAAAGCCCCCTGCAATAAAAAATCCAGGAGTAAACTCATAGAAAGCGAACCCCTTAGAACTAACCATAGCCGACTCAGTGAAACCCCTGAATTCAAATAACGCAAAGCTAGCAACGAGGCGAAGCATTAAAGACTAGCTAAATTTCAGGGGATGATAAATGACACTTTTGTGTGTTATTTATGTGATTTTCTGGGACCCGCTAATTTTTTAACGATAGATGATGTTATTTTCATTTGATTTTCATTTTGAAATAACATTTTAGCGATAAATTTAGCGGTAGTTAATTTTTTTATGATTTTGAGCGGTAAATTTAGCGGAAGGGAAGTTGTTTTTTGAGTTTTCTCGGAATTTCTAAAGGCAGGGGGCTTTGGGTTTTTGTGTTTTGGCGCAGAATCATCGTTTTATATCTACTTTCTTGGAGGGGCGAGTTCCTTGTACTAAGTGCGCGTGAGTACGACGTAAATCCGCGCATTCAGATTGGATTGACAGCCAGGTTGTTCTGCTTGTGAAAAGAAGCTTCTCCAAACCAGACAATACCTCTTGGGCAGACAGGCGACGAACAACTGACTCCTCGGCCTGCTTGATGAAGCTACATATTTGGCATGAACTGTCACTACAATCTGGCACGTAACGACTGGCGAAATCAGACGGTAAGATAGAGGCACCCGCAACGTGTCTTACGGTGGCCTGGTAGCGGCTGACAGTTGATAAGAATGTTGACACCCGTGGACTCGCCGAGAACTCTCCTCTGCACAACTTTTCAAAAGCTTGAACGCATGGCTTGCTATCAGTGAGGACACACGCCCTGTGTTTCGACTGTGTGATGTAAGGGCTGAAATGCTTGGTTGCCACGCCAATAGCTAGAGCTTCTACCTCGCAGGGTAACCATGACAGTTGATGACCGCGTAACTTGGCACTGAAGAACCCAGCGAGAGCTAGCTTCCCTGCGCGGGTGATGTAGAGGGTAGCGGCGATTCCAGGTCTCTTAACAGCGCCGTCCGTAACGATCCACAACTGGTCATCGGGTCTGGGCAGTGTAACTGTGCGACTGGAAGCGAGGGCATCTTGAGCGAGTTTAAATGAAGTATGAAGGAGATCTGACCAATTTATGTCATCTTGCGACTGCTTGCCAGCCACAGCCTCGTCGAGGGGGGCTAGCAGGGACGAACATTGAGGGATTACTCGAGCGAGGACCTTGTAGGTCCCAATAAAGGACTTCATACCGCCGACTTTGTTGAGACACGATGGGGGCTAGCGTGGATAGTACCTTGAGACCAGATCCATCCGAGGACGGTTGCGGTTTGGGGGTTTATAACGGTCTTCGATGCAGACAGTCGTAAGTTAGCTTTGTAGAGGGCTAGCAATACGAACGACCAGTTGTGTAATAACTCGTCTGGATCGTTGCCACCACAATATAAATCATCAGCTATCTTGGCCACCACACCTTTTCGGAGAAGGTCACCCAAGACGCGGCACATAAGCTCTTCAAGCGCTGTCTCTGAACCTGGCATATCCATGGCGGATCGGGCATAAACGCGTACTCCACAAAATGGAGTTGCGACCCCACAATACTTCATTGACTCTTGGGCAAGAGGGATCTGGTAAAACGCGCTGGTTAGGTCAGCAATGATAATATGCTTCCACTGAGCTATCAGGCGAAGAGTAGAATTGACATCAGGAAGCAGTGACGGCTGCGGTTTGCTATAGCGGCCCACGTCAGCAAAGTCAGTGACGAGGGGAAAGCCACCTGACGACGTTTTAACCAAGAATGACGGGTTAAGGTACTCTACGGAAACGTTGACGTCCTCAGGGCGACGAAATACACCCAGTTTTTCCAGCTCGTCAAACTTTTGCTGTAACTCAATGAGCTTGTCTCGTGCGTACTGTGGAAGTCTACCCTTCCGCTTAGGGGGCCCCACTGGACCCATATTCACCCTAGCTTGGAAGGGGCCTACTGCACCGTTGTATCCGGTTATGTTAGGATCAAAGACAGAGTCATACTGGTCCAGGAGTGTGCGAAACTTGCTCTTGGTACCCGGGGGAAGGACGTTACCAGGGTCGAGTAGGACGTCGTGGGAATCTTGTGAAGGGGGAGACTGTCAACCGGTTTAGGAGGCTGCTCAAGGACGGTGGGAGTGAAAGTAGGGCTGATCTGGCAGAAGTGCTGGTTCTTTTTCAGAACGAGTGGACTGTCTGACAGGTTGGGGATACGGACTCTACCAGCAATACTTGCTATGATGCCCGGAGAAGGCCACATGTCGGAGACCTTCGGCTGCAACACGGAGGGTGCATCAGATCGAGGCTCTAGTGCGTACTCAGCGTCCGGCGAAGCTTCTTCAGACAACTTTATTCCAAGTAGTCTCCTGGCCACACTGGCGTTGGAGGATAAGAATAACACTAGGAATAGGTCACGTGACCACCTCGTCGCAGAGAGTTTGCTTTGCTCCGCCATTTTGTTTTGAAGTGTGGAGAAAAGCTAGGTTTGTTTGTCTGTTTCAAATTTTCCACCGCCGTGCTTTATTTATCGTGAATATATTTGCGCTCACTTGCAAACAAACAGACACGAAGTGATATACATTCATCAGCAGTACATACTCGCACTCGCAAAAGGTCTACACTAAATTATCGAGTCTGGGCGCTGTTTCGGAGTGGATCTTTGCCTGTCTCAGAAATAACTTGTCATAACTGAAGGCCAGAAATAGCACTGAAATCGGTACAAAACGTGGACCCCCCTTTTGGACCCAATCTGGACCCCCATCTGGACCCCCCCTGGACCCCCTTTTTTTCTTCCAGGAAATGGCCAAGTGACAGTTTTGAATTAATACACATATGTGCGAAGTAGGAAAAAATGTAAAAAAATATATTAAAATTGAAATGGACGGAAGATAAATTAAATAAACTGGCGACTGGAATATGATTGCACCATGAGCTCTTTGCAAAAATGTAATTACCGCTGACCAATTCTTACCTGGCTGTTAAAATGGAGGTGAGTGTTTTTCAGGTTTCTTTTAAATTATTATTTGATGTAGAATCTGGTATTTTCGGAGACCATAATTATTTGTATTTGTATTTGTAGTTACCAAGTGGGCAAATGCTCCTGCTATCACACAGTCATTGTCGACAGCAAGAGGTTCTAACCGCCCATTCTTTGTTAAATCCTGTAATGACATTAATGTTATCAGTGTTTCAACAGAATGAAACACTGAGTGGAAATCGTGTAGCATGACATGTATTATAAACGGAAAGTGAAACGTGACAAGAGCACATTGTGTTGCAAATTTGTTGAACCAAGCTAAAATGCGTTCGACAGAGAAGAAGATATGGCTTTTGCAAGCAACTTTAGACGATATGTCATTATTAACGATGGTCTTCAAAAAGACCAGATTCTACATAAAATAATAAAGAAACCTGAAAACACTCACCTCCATTTTAACAGCCAGGTAAGAATTGATCAGCGGTGGTTATGTAAAGAGCTGATGGTGCAATCGTTAAGGCGGGAAATATAAATATGTTGTAATTTTTTATAGCGCTCTTCAGTTCCTTTTTCAGTTGCCCAGTTGTTTTATCTTCTATTTATTTCAATTTTTTAATATTATTTTGTTTTTACATTTTTTCCTACTTCGCACACATGTTTTAAATCAAAACTGTCATTTGACTATTTATTGGAAGAAAAAGAGGGGGTCCAGAAGGGGGTCCAGATGGGGTCCAGATGGGGGTCCAGATGGGGGTCCAGAAGGGGGTCCAGATGGCGGTCCAGATGGGGTCCAGATGGGGTCCAAAAGGGGGGTCCAGAATGGGGAGGTCCACGTTTTGTACCGACCCCTATTGGGTTGGTAGGATCACCCTTACCATCTGGAAATAATGTTGGGAAAGCCATTGTTGCTAAAAAGGGAGTTACATACTCATTTAATGGTTCATTGCCAACTGCTGGCCAGGGCAAATGTTTAGACTGATTTGACAATTGTTGGCGCATAGCTTCTATTTCTTGCTGTTGACACTCTGGAATGGGCATAAAACTACTCATTTCAGTACCCTCATTATAAACAATGTCATCTTCATTTTGAGGACCTAAGTCAGGTTCACATGTGGCATCCAAATCTATTTTTTCTGTTTCAACCGAGAGAAGACCATCTGGAACACCATGTTCTGGTAAAGAATTTAAAGAATCTTGATTGATGTTTATGTCCTTGTAGTGTGAGTTATTATTAACAAGCCATTGTAGTGCATCAGCTACATTTTGCCTTCGCACTGTCACATCTTTAAAACTGTTCTCTTTACCTTTTATCTTAACAACAATAACAGATATATCCTTTGGGTATCTAGGCAGAGAATGTGCTAGTTCAGCTATATTCTGAGGCAAATTGATACAGTGGCCTGAATAGCCCCCTTGTCCGCCAGGTTTTATGTAAACACGCATAACAGGAAGTGCACGTGCAATAAGCATTTCTTCTACTTGGGTTAACCCTAGGCTCAGTCTCCAGCCGTGGGTGTCTCGATGCGCCCGCGATTCTCTCCACCTCACGGCTGGGCGCACGGGTTTGGTTATTGTTTAAATTGACCAATCAGAAACTAACCCGCCGAAATTTGCGGGCATAAATTAGCGGAGTATTTGCATAAATAAACAAAGATGGCGGACTCTGCAAGCTTTGACAGCAGGTTTGAAAATGCTTGCTCGTACGCGCTTCAGAAGTTTGGGTTTGATCATTTCAAGGAGAAACAGAGTCTTGCTATGAAGGAACTTATTTTGGGACGAGATGCATTTGTCATTCTGCCGACTGGTTCGGGTAAATCCTTAATTTTTCAAGCTTTTCCACTTGTGTTGGATCACTTTGAAGGAAACCAAAGTTCGCATCAATCTATTGCTGTGGTCATTTCCCCACTTCTTTCGTTGATGAAAGATCAGGTCAACTACCTACAAAGCAAAGGTATAAAGGCAGCTTATCTAGGAGAAGGACAAGAGGACGAAACGGTGAAGGACGGTGTTGAGAAGGGTGAATATCAAATTGTGTATAGTTCACCGGAAACTGTCCTCGCTACGAGTCGCTGGCGCAAAATGTTGTCAAGCCCAGTCTATCAGCAAAATCTACGCTTGATTGCTGTAGATGAAGCACACTGTATATCTCATTGGGGATTTTCAATTAAGAAAGGAGAGAGGGCATTTCGAATTTGGTTCAGAAGAATAAATGAAGTAAGATCTCTCGTCGGACGTGTCCCTCTTTTGGCCCTAACGGCAACAGCAACGAAGGAGACGCGCAACCAGATCACAAAGACATTGGAAATGGACAATCCATTGCTAATTTCTGCCAATCCAAACCGCCAAAACATTGCTTATGCTGTAGAGGTAACTGGAAATGATCCTCAAACTGCTTTCCAGCCACTCATCAACACGCTGAGAGAAAAAGGGCAATTTTGTGACAGGGTTATTATTTACTGCCCAAGAATTAGTGTGGTATCAACTCTTTATGGTATATTTCAGGCTGAGCTTGGAAATGACATGTATGTGGACAAAGAGTCATGTGATCCAAGAAAACGGCTAGTTGAAATGTACCATGCAAGAGTTGATGAACGAAATAAAGATGAAATTTTGAATTCTTTTTCGAAAGAAAATGGTTGCATACGTGTCCTTATTGCAACCATTGCATATGGTATGGGCATCGATTGCAAAGGAGTGAAGGATGTCATTCATTATGGGCCACCACAAAACCTGGAGAGGTATTTACAAGAAAGTGGAAGAGCAGGACGGGGTGCAGAAACTAGTTGCAGGGCTGTAATTTTGTTTTCTAATGTTATGCTGCAAGAATGCGATGAAAGTATGGTTAGTTACATTCGCAATGAGAATTTGATTTGTAGACGTAAACTGCTCCTTGCTCACTTTGATTTTGATTTGTCTGAGGTGAAACACTACACCAATCTTCATCAATGTTGTGACATTTGTAAGAAGAAGTGTAAATGTGATGGGGATTTGTGCAGTTTTGTTTTCTTTGACAATGTAGTACCTGTACAGAACAGTATGGAGTCAACAACAGTGCGGAGCATAACAAGTGATCAAATGCATAAACTTACTGACAAACTGACGTATTTGAAGAACTCATTAAATCATTCTTTTACTGAAATGGCGATTAAGTCCAATGCACCTCTTCTGACATCGGTTGACTTATTGTCCGGTTTTGGAGACTGTCAGATTGCACAAGTCATTGAACATGCTTCCAGAATTTTCTCCTTGGCTAATGTGTATCAATTTGTGGATATTTGGCATGCCGATGTTGCAATAGAAATACTTTTCCTACTTAATTTGGTTTTTGGAGACATTGATTATAATTTTGAAGAGGATGAGATGCAACATGATTCTTTATTTACTGTACAAAATAAAAATCCAGGAGAAATCATCTTTGTCACGGATGATAACGGCCAAGGACCTAACAACCGTTGAACTATAGGCTGTGGCGCTTTTGCTTCTTTATCTTCAACACTTTCACAGGAAGTAACAGGGAAACAACTTTTACAGGCAGGGATAGAGGGACTGAAATTAAGGCTTTTGACAACTCCTTTTCCAGATAAACTTGTCCAATGTTGTCTCTTGGCGTCGGGTGACTGGCGAGGGGTGACATCGGAAGGGAGGCAGCGTTTTGTGCGTTGTTCAACTTCTTCAAACCGATTTAAAATGGAAACTTTCAACAATTCAATGCTGGCTTTAAGTTTAAAGTACTTTTCAAGGTCCCTGTAACAAGGAGTTTCGCACACGTAGCGATGAGAGTAATCAGTCAACCCCACCGGCAACACTTGCGCAACTTTTTCCAACAAATTCCCCCCCAGAGATCGCCTTCTTCGAGTATTCGACTCCTCCCTTCCACAAAGAAAACAACCATCGTTTTCTGGACATCTCACGAACTTTTCGGGCGTGGTTAGTGTTGTTTCCGACATGAGCTACTTGATATTTCGCTTTTCAAGATAGCAACAATAAACACGCAACTTAATCGTCATTTGCATAATTATGTAAATGACGTTTCCATTTTCCGCATAATTGTAATGACGTCATGGACAAGCAACCAAACCCGTGCGCCCAGCCGTGAGGTGGAGAGAATCGCGGGCGCATCGAGACACCCACGGCTGGAGACTGAGCCTAGGTTAACCCCTGCAGTTGTGAAGGTACTATAAATGATGGTGCGGATGTAAAATGTAATGGCCCAATGGACTTGCGTTTTCAAATTATTCTTGATCAGTGCGGGAAAATACCCATTTTGTACATGCGAACGGCAGTTTTAAGGTCGCGGGGGACAGGTTCCGCTCATCAGTATGCATTTATGAAAAGAGTATGCACGAAGTGCGACGGCTGATACCGAAAATGCGCGAAATATTCACGAACAGGCTCTGTAATGTTTCTGCATCAATAATTGCACGTGCAAAGCGTGTCAACGCTTTGTTCTTTCTGCATGAAGTGTTGATAATAGCCCGTGGATTAAACTTAGCAAAATTGCCATATATATATTTTTTGCATTCGTGTTTGCTCGGGAAGCCTTCGGAAGCGTAAAAACAAGAAACTTTGTGTCCAAGAATTCAGCGCGGATAGAGATTTTCATGAGTTGACACTGCAGGGAGGTAATCTAGGTGTGTTGTAGATTGTCATATCTGACTCAAAATTTTTAAATAGGCTTTCAAAGGGAAGATACGAGGCTTCAAATTCTAACATGGACAATTTTTCTCCTTTAAAAGCTAATAACTTTTAATTAAAGTTGAAATCAAGAAATCGGATTCAGATATGACACAATAGACGTTTTGACGGATCAGTGAGTGGCGAAATCAACTTGCTTTGTGTTCTTCTCGAGGAGCAAACTTGGACACAAACCCACGTTTTAAAACAAACTAACTTTAGTAGCTTACAGCATTGACGCAAAGCGCGATCCCTTCGATAAAAAACAATCCTTATGCACTTCCATTATTCTCCAATATCTCTGTTGTTAGCGAAATCGGCTTTCAAACGTTCACGATATAACGCTTTTCAAAGTGACACCAATGCTAAAATTTTGCCTTATGAATTTATTCATGACCAGGTATCCCCCGCGACCTTAACTTTTACTCTTCAAAGCTTACGGTAATCCCTGAGGTCGGTTCCGAGTTGCAAACCATAGGATATGAAGTGGTTTACTTAGCGTTGATTTTAATTTTGCTCTCGTATCAGTTTCTAATTCAAGCTTTCTGAAAGGTGGAATATCAGGTATGTTTGTGCGGTTGAATTTATATGATTGAAGACGATTGAACATGTCATGTCAATTTATTGTAGTCTTGTTTGTATATTTTAATTTTGTCCTCGTGCATTTGTTGTTTATATTTTTTTCTCTATAATGCTTTAATTTGTTAAACATCGTATCTCTGCCTTTGTGCTGTATGGTACTGAAGAAATTAAAGTTATGTTGAACTTTCAATTTCTTTATTTAAGTGTTACGTCAATATTTATCCTCTGTGTCATTTAGTGTCTACGGTGTGAGAGATTTCCTTTTCAGACCATACAAGTATAGGAATATTGGTTGTTTACCATTTACCCAAAAATTTCCATTTACAAAAAATTTTGGAAAATTTCCATCGGAATTTTCCGGTTGGGAAGAGCGCGTTCCATTTGACCCAAGTCCCATTTGTTCACAGGCCCCTCTCTGTCGCTTCTCTAATCTCCCGCGAAAATTCAAAATGGAGGCCAATGAGCTTCAGATGTTGTTTTTGTGCGAAATGTTGGAAGTCTCTATAGAAGAAGAAAGTTTGATTAATTCAGAAGATGATGGCGAAGTATATATCTTTGCAGTGGCCTCCACGTTTATGAGACGGAATTTGCAACGAAGTGAAGGTTATTTTGAACACACGTTGCCAAGATATTCACTCGATGAATTTAAAAGTCATTTTCGAATGACAAGAGGCACAATGGAAGCTCTGTGTAGAGTCGTCCACGCTACAGTTAGAGTGCCACAACTGTTCAAGATCTGGCGCTAAAAGGTGACACGCTGAGCATTCGTAGCACCCGGAAAATCGTAGCCCAGATTTTCCGCCAATTTCGTTCAAACACGAAGGGAAGGAGCCGCGGAGAGGCCTGGCCGCGTAAAAGACCGCGAAAGGCATGGAACTGGTGATGAAGTAGAGAAATCTGTAAATGGAACACGAAGTTTCCACCGGGAAAACGGGACTACCTTTTCAGGAATTCCGTTTATTCCGGAAAATTTCCAGTGGAACGAACCAAAAAGTCGTGTTCCATTTACATCCCAACCGAAATTTCCGGAATTTTTTGGTAAATGGAAAACGCCCAATGTAAATGGTAACGTCTTGAAAGGTAGTCCAAAATTTCCAACCGAAATGTGTGTACCATTTGCTTTTATCTACCAGTTCCAGACCCTGCGCCAGTTTTGATGCGTAAGCGTGGTTACTCAGCTCGTTTCTGTTGTCAACGGTAAATGGTACACGCCAATCTCAAACGGAATTTCCCTTTCTGGAGTTTTGCTTACCATTTACACAAACCGTGGACCAACCGGTTTTCCCTTGTAAATGGTAAACAACCATTGTCTCGCAGGATAGTTGCAGCTCAGATCTCTGAGTACTGGAAATAATTCTGTCACATTGTTTTCAAATTATAAAATTCAACTTGCAGCAATCAGACTATCAGAGAAAATGTCTTGTACATAATTCTCAGCCTTATTATTGCATTAATTTTTGTGAAAGAGAATATTAATAAGAATGCACAGCAAAATATTATAAGAATGATACTGGTGATTTAACTCAAAAATTCAAATTGGATTAAAGTTGGAGTTTTGAGTCCCATGCTCAGATTGTACAGTATCAATGATAAATTTTCCTTCTTTTTTCACACAATAATGATATGTTTATTTCTAAAGGGGCCAGACTGACGTTTCATTTTCATTTCATTTATTTGTTTACTCCAAACCTTTACAGATGTTAATAATTAAATTAAATCACATTTTATTAGGAAGGAGAGAGAGGGGCACGTCTAGATAAACTAATATTGTGCCCCCTAAAGTTATATAAGTGTAAACAAAAAACTTGTAATTTTTTAGTAAAAAAAGTAAAGGAAAACTTATAAAATAGCTTGAAGACTGACGTTGAAACCCATTTGATTTTAGGTGGCTAATGTTGCAAGTCTAACCTTTCATAATTTTTACTCCAAAGCCAAAATTTAATGATCAAAGACTGGTCTAGTAATTCTGCTGCCAGAGATCATCAAGCATTCAGTATGAAACAAATCCTATAAAATGGCTTTGAGGCATGGTTATTTGGAAAGCTCCCAGGCCATGACAAATGTTATTTGAGAAGATAGCATTTTATTGCTTTACTATTAACATGACATCTGTTTATGTTACATGTAGCTATCCACATAGAATATTGGTGGCCACAGATTTTTGGACAGGACAGGACAGGACTGTTTAATTGAAAATTACACTGTTAATCCCAATAGACACAGACACTGATTGGTGCAAATAAAGTGTGTGTTGATTGTGTTTCAACTGATACCCACAAGTCAAAACAGAATTTGAATTAGTCTGTAACAAACATAACCTAGTAGAGTCTGCATTAAGCATGTTAAGGATGCATGAAACAATTTCTGACACTCCAAGGCCAATAAAGGCATCATGCTGAGATTTTTGCTTCATACTGTGTCCACTTACAGTTAGTATGCATATTTTCACCTGCCTGATAAGGTGGTTTGATGTTTGTTATTCTTACATATCAATGGCTAAAAAAAATAAGCTATAAATCTTTTTTTTTGGAAGTGACCAGAATTAGTTACCAATGTGATCATTGGAAGGGGGGATTTTAGGCTTTTTATTCTGTTTTGCTCAGACTGTGCTGTCTTTGTTTTAGTAAATCTGTTACAGTCAAACCTCTATTAAGGTTACAGTGTACCTTCAGATCGAAAATTTATTGAAAATTTTTTTTTGGCGTTAAAATAAAGTTTACAGAATGAACTTTCATCCAAAAAAAAAGTATCGAAAAATAGTGAAAATTGACGGAGAAATGACGGTATAACTTTTGTGGGCGGAGTTTGTTTATTCAGCGAAATGTTTTTTTAAGCGCCGTTTTCTCAAAGTTAATTTTTCGCTTGTTGGGGACACTTTAAAGAGCTACAACTCAAAGGGGATTTGTTTGATTTTCCTTAAATTTGGACAGAAGCTAGGCTAACATATAATCAACAAAAACGTGTCGGCGAATTTCTTAATTCCGAAAACTTTTTCGTCAAGAGGCATTTCCGTGCAATCATTCCAATTTTTTTTCTCCCCTTTTCGAAAATATTCTGTAACTTTTCACTGCAATTGAATAGAGCGTATGCACTCACGTGGCAAGCAGCTATGCAAATTTATTGGAACAAAAGAAAGTGTTAACATAAGAAAAGCGTTCAAATCCCACAGGATTGTTTTGGTACACCAACATGGCCGCCGTTCTATTGTTTTGGTACACCAATATGGCCGCCGTGACGTCATGTGCATACGCTCTATATGAAAAATCGCCGACACGTTTTTTTAGCGCTTCGTGTCCGGAAACCCGAGAACAAATCAAATTAGCAAAATATAATAATCGCTTTGAGTTATAGCGTTTCAAAGCTGATTCGGACGTTCGAATTTAGACGTCGTAAAAAATTCGACAATTCATTTTATTACCAAATGGTTTCCATATTTAGATAGCCAGCTCTATAAGCTTTAATTTGATATCTGGGTTTAGGTATATTAAGTGTAATCTTAAGACGCTAGAGCTGTTATACTGGAGACACCCCCGAAGGTACACTGTAACCTTAAGCGGCCCTCTATTAAGCAGTCACTTAACAAATCCCCGGAATTAAATCGTCCCCATATGTACTGTAAACTTGACCTGTTTTAAGTGGTCACCTCTATTAAGTGGTCAGTTGACTCTTCCCCGAGGGTGACCGCCTAATAGAGGTTTGACTGTATTTTCTAACAAAATTGTCAAAGGACCCACAAGTCCAAGCTCAAAAGACAGCAGCCCAGACTAAGAAAAGTTGGGTGCCTAGCCAACGATGTGGTGCCCACATCAGTTCCTTGGGTACCCCAGGTTACTGGGCTCCTGTTATGCATCTTGTTTAGTTTTTTTTTTTACTTAACATTGAATTATGCAATGAAGCATTGCCATTTTTCTTTGTCATAAAGAGATCCAACCAAATCACTGAAGGTATCTCATGAAGACATACTATACAAAAGCAAAAATAATACAAAAATGTTTTGTAAACCTTTTCCTTGTTGAAAAAGGACAACTTAATTTATTTAAAAATGAGGGTGACAAAAAAGCATGTTTATTTCCCCATTGGTTCAGTACATGTACTATGGTGTCACATTCAAGGATACCAAGATGAGGTTTTGAGACTGATGTTTTGACCTCATTAGCAGCTATACGAGGGTCCACAATAGGGTTCTCAGATCCCGCCTTCCCACCCATTTTTTCCTGTTAATCCCGCCATCCCGCCCTTTTTTGCCTGGAAATCCCGATCCCGCCCATTTTTCAAATACGCTTCTGCGTTAATTATTAATTTACTAAGTTAATAATTAACACAGAAACTTAAGATAAACATCACATAAAATATCCAGACTACGAGCAGTCTCTCTTTCCCAGCTTCGTCCGTTGAGCGAGAAACGAAAAGACATCAGGGAGCGGATAATGGCCACGCGAAACTCGGGGTGAGCCTGTCTCGCACTTCTTTGTTAGACTGCTCACACTACAGCTGACACTATCCCTGCCCAATACTCCCTATCATCAAACCGTGAAATAACGTGCATGCAGATTCCCGCGAGACATTTATTTTCCACTGAATATGTCTAAATATGCGTACAACGACGCCCAAGTATACGCTCCCACAGCGTCTTGTTACCTATATTTCATTACTGTGTACCGGCTTCGAATCTGTAATTTGATGTGACTCACACACCATGGTTGGGCTCACAATAGGACTCACAGACCTCACACGGTCTAACACTATCGCAGACTACTGCAGGATAAGCGATAATGGATACTTTTGACAGGACCTGACAAGGTTCTGGGGTTCCTGTGGGAAAACGCTTTTTGATGAGCTTGAAAGACCTCCCTTGAAAAGATACACGTGCGCGCTGCGAGATTATTTATAACTTGGATTGGTACATACCAAGTAATGAGGTCCCCACACGTACAAAATGGAGAACATTTAAATCCTCATACGAGCAAAAGTTATTATTACTGGCCCATAATTGCTTCAGTACGACCTTTCTCCCGTTCCAATCCTGAACCTTTTTACAAAATACGACCGTAAATATAATCAAGAAAAATGTCATTCGCAATTTCTAAGCCCAACACTGACTTTTATCGTAAATCTGTATACTACCAAGCAACATCTCTATGGAACTCTCTCGACAACACAACTAGAGCCATAGCTGACAAGTTCCTTTTAAAACAATCGCTTAGTTAATTTCTATTTTTATTTATTAATGTACATAGTATAAGTGGCTCAACCTCGTACCCAGGGTCTCTCATCTTCCCGAAGAGAGACCCTGGTCTGGTCTGGTCACGTGTCTTCTAGATTTTAGAAGATTCCAAATACACGATACGGGGGAGGGGCGGATAAGTGTGAAATTTGTCACCACTTTGTCTAGGGGTGTGAGTCAAAACAACAACACGTGGATTTCAACTTCAGAGAAAACACAGTTTCGCGGTTCGAAAACAAATGTCGAGTGAAAATGTTTCACAGACGCCGAAGAAAATATATAAATCGTCTTCTAGCGAAAATCCTAGTTGTTGCCGGCTGTGTAAATCAGTTGGGGACGTAACATGCTGGAAGAATCTGTTCGGAAAAGGAAATCGCGCTCTGCTTGCAACGGCGGAGATAATTTATGACAGACCTTTAACACAAGAACGATCATTGCCACATCTGCTGTGCAGGCCATGCGAAAGACGTTTAAAAACTTTTGAAGTCTTCCAGGCCACGATCATTGAAAGCCAGTCTTCTTTTGAAAGGATCAAGAGATGCATCGACCTATCGCCATCTGTGCCTCGCACCTTGACCAAGAACCGGGTCGAAGGCGAAGGACTCCCAAAAGAAAGTTCTTTATAGCCGTCGCGGACTGAGTTTCGAAACTGGGACAGGGGGAGAAAAGGAGGTAAATATAATCAGCTATAATCGTTATAACCTTTTTAATCTGCGATGTTCTGGCCATTTCTGCACAACCTCGCGTATGTCGTCGCTTGAACACGTGCGATTATCATGAATTATTACAACAATGTAAACAAATGACAAATTTTCTTCCAGAATTTGAATGACCGACCAGCAGATCCTAGGAATTATCTTCAAGAAAATTCTCCTCTTCTTTAGGTTTGTTTATATTTTTTCCATGTTTCCAGCGATTAGTAAAACTCAACGCAGTATTCCTTTACGTTTGTTTACATTGTTCAATTTAAGTGAGACAACTTTAGCCGGGTCATGTTTTGATTTTACACTGATCGTTCAGCCTGAATTTTATCTCATCAAATCACGACAATTTAAGGATTGGATTATTGAGCTTAAATGAAGTTGTCCTCAGTTTTTGCGTGTTTCCGTGTACTGAACATATTACGTGCATAATAATTTTGGTGACAAATTTTCTTCCAGAATGACAAACCGGCAGATTCACGTTACTCCAGGTAAGAAAACATTACAAACTGGTTGTTCTTATTACTCCTTATTACATCCTGGTATTAAAATACTTACCGTAAAAAAAATACGCCTCCAATATTCATCTTGAATGAAGTTTTCTGACTCTTTTAAGTTGTTACTTTGTAATCTACACCATGTAAGAAGTTTATTTCACGTTCAAAAGTTTCTCTCTTGTTTGCAGAATGCTCAGAATTTGTTTTAGAATTTTTCAGTCGTTTAGCTGACGATGGATATCAGTCAGTGTATTGTTTTAATGTTCCAGCTAATTAGCAGCCTAGGTAGGATCTTACCTAGCTGGTAGTTTTATTCCAAGCCATACAATGTTTTATTCTATATGTATTCTTTTAGACATCAAGCTCTGAATCAGATATGCAAAATCAAGTGTTGGCAAAATTGTTGTATCAAGTTGACAAGGAGTTGGTTGAGGATGCACGAAGAGACACTAGTTCAGTCCTCAGATTTTATTATAGAGATTTTGATGGCATGAGTACCCTCAGCTTTACAGAGATCATAAAAGAGATCCTCTCCCAGATGATCCTACTAAGTAACAGCCCAGGAAAGAAAACTGTGCCATTGGCACTTCTCTACGGAATCATTATGTTCAATCAATGTAAAGAGACGAGTCGGCTTCAAAGAGTCAACACTGTGTTAGTTTGCTCCCCAAAAGTTATACATGTAGTGACCTTGAATATAGACCCTTCCACGGTTTTTTCCAACTTTTGATATTGGCCATGTAGCGGGAATCTAACGACACTGCTCGAAAGAGCACCTCAAAATTAGTAAAATAGCCAAGTTTGTGAGTCGTATCTTGTAAAATCGCAAAGTTATAGCTTCGCGAAGTCAGGAAATTTTACAGACGTTTGTATGCTGGGGGGCAAGTTTGTGCCCCCCAGCATACAAACTTCTGTAAAATTTCCCGACTTCGCGAAGCTATAACTTTGCGATTTTACAAGATACAACTCACAAACTTGGCTATTTTACTAATTTTGAGGTGCTCTTTCCAGCAGTGTCGTTAGATTCTCGCTACATGGCCAATATCAAAAGTTGAAAAAACCGTGGAAAGGTCTATTGGAAATGCAGTGGGTGTAAAATGACCTGTAATTCATTAACATTAAAAAGCTGAGAAAATGAGGTTTTTAATTGTCTCTTTGAGAGCCTTTTTTTCGTTCAGTGGTTAAAAATATCAATGTCGGGTGAGAAAATGGCTTGAATCTCTCACCCCCCCCCCCCCCTTCATTAAACAAGAAGTTGCACTATGAAAGGTGGTTAGCTAGAGGAGAGACCCTGGGAATGAGGTTGGACACCACCCAATTTGCATTGTAGTTTTGCCACTTATGTCCAGGATTGCATGCAAATATTGTTTACCAAAATTTATTTGACAGTTATTATAGATGAGGACACTTGTTGATTCCTATCATGAAGTAGTGTGGCCCCCCTGTGCATACAATCCTGGACATTACTCAAACCTTTACATTTTCATTGCCCACTCCAGACACTATTAAAAATACCATAATACTCTTTTAAAGTGCCGGTTTGGGTGGTGGTTGGTGTAAGCCTCATTTTTCCAATTTCTTTTGTTTTCAGCATGAACTGCACGTGCTATGCTTCAACTTCGTGGCAATTTGCATACGGTGCACATTTGTATGCAAAGACAGAATGCTATCTCCTAGTGTTCCTACATGTACTCTGAATTCCATTGTGCCATTCTAACAAAGGAGACTTGAATAATTACACCCCCGGCGAGGCTGAGCCTGCACATAAAAGAGTATTATGGTATTTTTCGAAGAGTGGCCAATGTGCAGTTCCAGGAAATATCCAAACTGCTCCTGTGGACGGTCATTGGAAATTCCAAAGGGCAGACAGTGTTTCTAAACTGGGTGGGGAGTTTGGAAGGGGGGGGGGGGGGGGGGGTGAAAAACAAAATACCTTCTATGAGGGGGGGTATGGATATTTCCTGAAGAAAAACAGAATAAAATTATTGTACAACAAATAACATGACATACTGTTAGCTCATAGGATAGTTTTTGTTCATTTAAATCTTGTGGGTGTGCCTGCATGTTGTGATCACAGTGAGTTCAAATACCCGTGTTCATTTGCTCCCTGCTTCTTGCAAGCCAAAATATTTTGTGGAACAAAAAAAATATATTCTGCAGTTCTCTTCCTTAAGTTTTTTTTTGTTTTAGCTTGTAGACAGACTTCATAACTATGGCTTTTGCCTGTTAAAGAGTATGAAGTATACCATTCAGGACCATTCAGGAAGAAATTGGGAAACATTTCTCAGATGGTGCAGTACAATAATAATTATTGTTAAAGGAAGGCAGAACATTTGTTTTTGTGCTTGACAATATTGATTGGGACGTCAAGGTGCATGACATGCGATCTGAAAATCAGAACATAAGTGTTCATGCCGTAGCGACAAGTACTGTCTTTGACTGCGTCACTTCTGACCACATTGATGGCCCAAAGAAAAATCTATGAGGAGCAACGTTCTACAAGGGAACGGTACAAACTTTTCATTGAAAGAATCCTTTGTGAAACATTTCCAGCTTTCAGCTTTCATCCCTTGCTTGCATGACAGGAAAGCCTCTGGATGCGTAAATATTAAGCTTTAATAATGTCGTTGTTTGCGTCTTGCAACTCGGCGAAATTGGCGTCGCCGACGTCGAGATCAAAATTTGCCGAGTTTGAATTATTCCTTTTAACATTAAGAGCTGTCGCTGTCAATGTTCCCTGCAAATTCGACTGATTTGGTCTTTAATGAGAGCATTCAGCGGCGACACAACGATGACTGGTCGAACTTGAGGAGAAGACTTTCCGATTAAGCTTATCTTGTCAGAAGCGATGGCAGAAGATGGAAAATCATGGATTTCCCGTAACCCGTCGGTAGGACCGTTACAACATCTCGGCCACAGTAAATTTTGGCTTTTAATAAAATGATACTTGAATAACCGCTACTTGAAATGGCGAACTGAAGACTGCTGAAGAACATCGTGCGTAATCATGGTAATGGCCGCCGAAGAGCTAGCCTCGCTTTGAATTGGACAAAAGAAAATGCGACAAAAGTCTTGAATGTAAAGGACCCCTCCCTTGGGTTTAAAAATGTCAATTAGACACGTGACCAGACCAGACCAGGGTCTCTCCTCTCTCGCTCCAGCGGGCGGGAAGATGAGAGACCCTGGGTACGAGGTTGTAAGTGGCTTAGTTAACTTGCATTTGTATTCATTGCTGTAAATATATATTGATGTAAATAGTATCTATCTTAATTCTTAGTATTTTAATATACGACCACATCAGCTCCGCTGTAATTTTTATCGTGTTTAAATAAATGCTAGTATTATTATTATTATTATTATTATTATTATTATTATTATTATTATTATTTGCTCAGTATTCATTACTTGAAACCTGACACAGCTAACGCACAAAAGGTTCCTTTGTACCAGTTTGCGGTTTTGGCGCTGGTCAATTTGTGAAGTCACGTAAAAATTGAAATCCCATATCCCGCTCTGTTCTCCTCGATAATCTCGCATTCCGACCCCATAAAAACACGAAATACCGCTCCCGCTCGTAATTAAAATTCCCGCTTCCCGCCCCTGTTTTCAGCTCGCATCCCGAATATCACCGCGAAAAAAAGCCAAATCCCGCGTCCCGCCAAACCTATTGTGGACCCTCCTATACTGGAGGGGCATACAGCCTCTGAACAAGCCCCTTTTCCATGTCAGGGTGTTGGTGATCAGAGCAAGTGTAGCAAGATAAACTTTAACCTGTTCTCCTTCCCCTTCTCCCAGCTAATTACGACACTAAGGACTCTGACAATGCCAGGGAGACTGTTCAGTCATCACAAAGAATTTGTTACTTCTGTAGCAAGTTTTAGTTGAAGAATGCTGGAATGGAAGTCCTGTGCTTAACCAAATTTGTAAATTGCTTCCACCTTAAGGTGCTTGTGAATAATGGATGATATAGAGCGAAGAGCTGGATTATAGGTGATAACAAGGGGTACTCGTTTGGGTTGGTTAACATCTTGTCTTCATCTCCCTGCTGTACTAAAGTTTTCAAAGCTCCACCCATTGTTGCTTTCCGACGAACTAACAATCTTAGTAATTTATTAGTAAGCTCCAAACTACGTAATCCTTCACAAAATAACCAACCTTGCGGTTCTTTTCAATGTGACAGCAACTGTTTGACATGCAACTACATAACGGACGGACTTACCAATTATACATTTCATTCTACCGGTGAAACAAGACGTATTAATCATCACATCGACTGCAACTCAAAAAACGTCATTTACATGGTACAATGCAATCGTTGTCACAAACAATACATAGGAGAAACCAAACGACGACTTAAAGACCGCTTCAACGAACATCGTAGACCAGTTGACAAACAAACTAACGTCTCTAAACCTACTGCAGTCTCAGAACATTTCCTTTCTAACGACCATACCGCTTCTGATATGCAACTTATCCCTCTTGAACTCGTTAAAACTAATCGTGACGGTGTACGTAAAGTAAGAGAAGCATATCTTATTGAGAGAGGTCAGACCCTTGAACCTTTAGGTTTAAATAGAAGAGATGAAACATGACATCTTTTCTCAGTTTCCATTACTTATATTTACTGTGGTGTTGTGTTGCATGTTTTTCTTACCTCTATATTGTCAGTTATTTACGGTTATTTACATTTACTTTGTCACTTCAGTTTATGCTGTCATAGTATCATATTTAATCCCCCGTCCCCTTTCAAATTTAAATTGTAACGTTTTTTTTGCCTTACGAGTTATTATCTGTAAGAGTGAAGAAGAAAGGCTGTGCCTTTCGAAATATTGGATTTTTTATAAATATAGTCGTTTCCGTACCGTTTATCAGCCTTGCTTTTTTTTATCAAATCGTTAATGATAATCATTATTTCAAAGCAATTTAAGATATAATGATAATCGTTATTCTGGTCTCGAGATCATGTTGAAAACGGAAGTAAAAAATATAGATTGCCGGGAAATCGAGTTAGTGATCATTTTCTGCAGAATTCAGTCGAAAAATCGCTTTGTAGCTTGCATTTATATTGGATTGGGACGCTTATAATTGGGAATCACTATGTTGATTTTTTAACGATAAAGACTGCGCGTTTTTAAGTGCTACAGTTTGTTAATTAGAGCAAGAAGTTCGATCGAGGATTCCTTTGGCTGGACGTAAACAACGTTAACATGACCAACAAAACTTCACCGACTCACTAGGGATTATCAATTTCAGGCAGTGTCCGGAGAAACTATTTTGTGGATCAGAACATATTAATGAATCGCCTTATTTGATAAAGCAGCAGTTCACGACGGGCAAAAAAACAGCTGGATCGCTGGTCTGGTTTACTAAATGTGGCATGTGCATTTATAAATTTCAGCAAAGGTACTCAATTATTTCTGTCAAAATCCACATTTCGTGGTAAAATTTGCTACCCTTCTTGAATTCCAGTATTTTACGTGTAGCTGTTCATTTTTGCGTATTATTTCTGGTTTCACGATTATTTTAATTACATTCCTGTATAAACGATTGTGTACTGCACTGCATTTTATCAGATTTGAAAATATATTTTTGAGATAACATTCCTTAACCATCAGTGATGGACTAAATAACATTATGGTGGCTCACTTCATTTTTCTAATTAATTTGTTGTTTTTACAACAAAGTGTATCCCATACTTATATTGCAATTTATTATTGTTTATTTTTTTATGGAAAATATAATTTGGGCAGTTATCATATTCAATGGTTTCCACTAGGGTTTCAAAGTATATCCTAAGTGCCCTTGAAACCAAGTTTGAATGTGAAAGAGTATAATGCACATACTTGAACCCTACATTGTATTAACCAAAGGAAATCCATTGCAAGTACTCTTTCCACAGTTTTCTTGGCTTTCCCTCAGTCTACATCAATCCCAGTAACTGACTGCCTGTAACAGGCTAACAGAATGCTGATCAGTACATGTGGTGCAGTTATCCCTCACCTTCGTTTCTGCTATAGAAACTGTGTGGGCCATGTATGTATGTATGTATGTATGTATGTATGTATGTATGTATGTATGTATGTGTGTTTGGGAAATTAGTTTGAAATATCCTTGTTTGGTAATGAGGACAAGATAGCTGTTGGTTTACCAAGTACTCTTGATTTTTATAGGACTGACAAAATAAAGCTGACTGAGCCTTTTTTAACTGGTGCTTTATGCATCCAGCACACTAAGTATTTATGAACTTGAAGTGTACTTGTTTTCAATTCAGTGACCAGTCCTCCCCCATGTTATCTTTATGTCCCAATGCATGATGGGACACTTGTGAAGATGGCCACGAGCTGGCTCCATTAAAGTGTATTTGTTGAAGTTCAATCTGTTAAATTCATCGTGTATTCCCGCCAACGGCGAATACGACATTGGCGACGAGGATAAACTGTGCCTGAAGAAACATATTTGCAAGTCAATTTACCGTCATAATGGATGACAATGAGCGAAATCACATCAGAACATTCGACTGCTTCGGCGGAGATCAAAACACGCTAGGACTTCGCTGGAAACGTTGGCTTACAGCCTTTGAGCTTTTCGCAGACGGCAAGGGCCTAATAATCAACAAAAAAAATGCCAACAACCGACAACGAAGGCGAGCACTCCTTCTTCACCTTGCAGGTCCCGATGTACAGGACATAATTTCAACGCTACCGAACACGGGAGATGCGAAAGATTACAAAAAAGCCGTCGACGCTTTAAACACCTATTTCATCCCGAAGACCGATACAACCTTCGCTCGCCACTCCTTTAGACAGCTAAAACAAACACCTGGAGAGAGAACGCGACAGTTTGCAACGCGACTTAGACGTGCAGCAAAGGACTGTGGCTACGGGGAAGACACCGAGAATCAAATACGTGATGAAATCCTGTGCAAATGTACGAACACGTACTTGAAAAGAAAACTCCTCGAGGAAGGTAGCGGACTTACTCTCGCTAAGGCACTCCAGATCGCGGAAAACTGTGAGAAAGTCGACTCCCAACTCACAGCCATGTCCTTGGAAGAAAAAGGAGAGAATTCGGAGAGCGTAAACCGTATTATTGGATCAAAGAGTGATGGCAACAAGCAAAAACAACCGCGCGAATCAAGGAAGAACCGAGGGTGGTCTTGTCATCGATGCGGTAGAACAGGACATTTTGGCAAGGATCCAGACTGTCCGGCAAGAGGCAATTTCTGTCACACGTGTGGTTTAGAAGGCCATTTCCAAGCACAGTGCCGTACAAGACAGAGGGGCGATGAAAAACAAAGAAAAGCTGGCAAATCCAGGAACCACAGGACACCTAGGAAAAATACAGCCAATGCGGTTCACTCCGAAGAAGAAGATGAAGGGCCAGAATATGCATTTGCTGTAGGCATTGAAACACAGGAGAAGATTGAAGTCACTGTTGGAGGATGCAGGTTGAACATGGTCATAGATTCTGGTGCAAGTACCAACATCGTGGATAAGCAAACATGGGAGTGGCTGAAAAGAAACAAGCTGAAGTGTGAATCAACTCGCGCCGATAAAAAGCTTTACACATATGCATCACAAGCTCCACTGGATGTGATTGGAACATTCCGTTGTGAAACTTCAGTCGGGAATACCACAGTTGGAGCAGAATTCTGTGTGATCAATGGCAAAGGGGAATCCCTTCTGGGAAGAGACACAGCCGTGAGCCTCGGTGTGTTGAAAATGGGAGTAGACGTTGCCGCCGTGAGCACTGGTTCAAAGGTCATTGGCGAATTGTTACAGCAGAAATACCCACAAGTATTCAAGGGAGCAGGCAAATTGAAGGATCGCACCGTACAGCTACACATCGACACAGCTGTAAGACCCATTTGCGCAGCCGATTCGCAGAACCCCTTTCACTCTGAGATCGAAAGTAGAAGACAAGATTAAAGAACTCGTTGACCTGGACATCATCGAGCCTGCGGAAGGACCCACCCCATGGGTAAATCCTGTTGTTGTTGTCCCGAAGTCGGGGGGTGACATCCGTCTTTGCATTGACATGCGAAGAGCCAACGAGGCAATACGCAGAGCCAGGCACCCGATCCCCACAGTGGACGAGATTACGCAGAGCATAAGTGGGAGCAAGATATTCTCAAAGCTTGACCTTAAATGGGGATATCACCAGTTGGAACTTTCTCCGGACTTCAGAGAAATTACGACATTCGCGACTCATTGTGGTCTATTCAGATACAAGAGATTATTGTTTGGCGTTAACTCTGCCTCCGAACAGTACTAATACGAGATACAGACAGCACTGGCAGGTATTGAGGGGCAAGAGAACATCTCGGACGACATTATCATTCATGGCAAGGACCAGGAAGAACATGACTCGCGGTTGGAGAAAGTGGTCAAGAGATTAGAGGAACGTGGACTAACCCTTAACGCTGAAAAGTGCCAGTTCAGCATGGACAAGCTTACATTCTTTGGCATGGTGTTATCCGGGAATGGAATCAGCTGCACAGCAGAGAAAGTGAAAGCCGTGACTGAGGCAAGAGAACCCAGGACGGTGTCAGAAACCCGAAGTTTTCTTGGGCTTGCCAACTACTGTGGCCGATTTATACCTGACCTGGCAACCATTTCCGAGCCCTTACGGTGCCTAACGAAGTCAGGAACACCCTTCGTGTTTGGAGGTGAACAGAGAAAAGCGTTTCAAGAGCTGAAAGAGCGGTTGGCTAGTGCTGAAACTTTGGGGTACTTTGACAAAGACGCCCCAACCCAAGTGATTGCCGACGCAAGCCCCGTTGGACTGGGAGCGGTGCTGACCCAAAGGCAAAAGGATGGACCAAGAGTCGTCAGCTATGCAAGTCGTAGCCTGACAGACAGACACAGAGAGAAGATATTCGCAAACCGAAAAAGAAGCCCTGGCACTCGTGTGGGCATGCGAAAAGTTTCATCCCTATGTGTACGGCGTGCCGTTTGAACTTGTAACAGATCACAAGCCATTGGAGGTAATTTACGGCCCAAAATCAAAACCCTGCGCACGCATTGAAAAATGGGTGCTACGAATGCAGCCCTACAAGTTCAAAGTCAAATATGAGCCGGGCCCGAAAAACATCGCTGACCCTCTCTCAAGGCTAGTGGGTAATCAGAAAACCAGTAGCAGCCATTCATCAGAAGCCGAAGAATATATCAGATTTGTAGCAGTAAATGCCACCCCCAGTGCTATGACTACTCGAGAAGTGGAAGAAGCCTCAGCCATTGATGAAGAACTCTGTGCAGTCAGGGAATGTCTAAACGGAAAACCATGGGAGCAGCTGGCCTACAAAAAGTACCTTTCATGTGCTGGAGAACTTTGCGCTATTGGCCAACTGATACTGAGAGGAACGAGGATTGTTGTACCAAGGAAGCTTAGACCCAGAGTACTCCCCCTTGCCCGTGAAGGTCATCTTGGCATTGTTGGCACTAAGCAGAAGTTGCGCAGCAAAGTATGGTGGCCAGGAATGGAAAAGGATGCTGAAAAACATTGCAAAGCATGTTATGGATGCCAACTGACAAGCCCACCCAGTGCACCTGAGCCTATCAGGTCTACACCCCTACCAACTGGACCATAGAGGGATTTGGCGGTCGATCTAATGGGACCCCTCCCTGATGGTGAATCTATCCTGGTACTCATAGATTACTACAGTCGCTACTACGAGGTGGACATACTGACGTCGGACAATGGTCCACAGTTTATTTCAGCAGAGTTTAAAGAGTACATGGAGAAGCAAGGAATAAGACAGCATCGAACCACAGCAAAGTGGCCCCAGGCAAATGGACAAGTGGAGCGCCAAAACTTGTCATTATTGAAGAGAATCCAAATCGCGCACGCTGAGAAGCAGGACTGGAAGAAAGAACTTACCAAGTATCTAACAGCCTATCGAAGTCTGCCCCACCCCACAACTGGCGTCAGTCCAGCTGAGCTACTATTTGGGCGGAAGATACGCACAAAGCTCCCGGAGTTGAGTGACGTGCACGTAGGACATGAAGTACGCGACAGAGACAGCGAACAGAAGAGCAAATGCAAGGCATATGCTGATGCTAGGAGGAACGCTAGCTATTCAGATGTACTCCCAGGAGATCAAGTACTTGTGCACCAAGAGAAAAGAAACAAATTCTCACCCCCCTTCAACCCAAACCCGTTCGTGGTGGTGAGCAAACATGGGAACAGTCTTGTTGTACAGTCCCAAGACGGCGCTGAGTACTCGCGCAATACCTCACATGTTAAGAAACTACAACCCAGTGAGAAAGAAGATGAAACTCGCGAGCTGCCTATCATCCCAAAGGAAGTGGTGTTGCCGCAGGACAAGGACGGAATGGACAAACTAGACCAGGAGCAGCCCAGCAGCAACCCAGCCCAGCATCGGAGTAGTCCAACCCTCCGAAGATCAGAGAGACGCAGAGCTGCACCCCAATACTACAAAGACTGTTACTTGATTTGTGACATGTAACATTCTCTGATTTTTTCTTGAACATTTGAGCTCATGTTGTTGAGATTCATTTATTAAGTTGTCGGATTCTAAGTCATTCTCGTTTTTTGTTACCAGTCTTTATCAAAAAGGGGAGGGATGTAGTGTACTTGTTTTCAATTCAGTGACCAGTCCTCTCCCATGTTATCTTTATGTCCCAATGCATGATGGGACACTCGTGAAGATGGCCACGATCTGGCTCCATTAAAGTGTATTTGTTGAAGTTCAATCTGTTAAATTCATCGTGTATTCCCGCCATCGGCGAATACGACAGAACTGTAACAGTTACTACTAACATTGACAATCTGTGAAACTGCAAGAAGCTAACACAGTTGTAATGAATACTCTCCATGCCTGGCCTAAATTCAGGTGATGAGGCTTACTTATCTCGCACTGGCACCAATAGAAGACATGCTTTACAATGATGTTTCTCAATTATAATATGCAAGTTTACTCTGAAACATTTGGCTGTTTAATTTTGTTTTAAAATGATTATGACAGTGGCATATATCTGCATGTGACACCTGAACAGATAGATTCCATTTTCTGTTAGGCTGATCTTGGAACTCATGCTGAAAAGTTGGCTTTATTTCACATAATATATATAGATAGCCCAAGCCTAACAGCGTCGCACTTTGAACAAGCATAACTAAGGTGAAACTTAACTAAGGTGAAAGGTTGGAAGCACAAGAATTAAGATTGACGAACGGGCTATTTTCAATTTTAACAATTCTCAAAAACAGTATTACGCGACCGTCTGCACAGTACATTTTTATAGACCGTACAAAACTTCACAAAAACAACTTTTCTCTGTCTGGAATAACTAGTACCACTACTTTCCGAATAAAATACAGTTTTTGTTTGGCAAAAATTGCTCGAGAAACTGATTTGAAAATCAGAAATTGCAAAAATACACAAACATATTTGCATAAGGGGATGCGAGTGAAGATGGAACTGTACTATAAAATCAGTCTTGTTTTGTTTATATAAAATCGCTTTTAAATCTATCTAATGAATGAACAAACACATAAAAATGGACAACATAATCTTCTTTCGAAAAAATTTATTGAAATCTCCATTAGTTTACGTTTAAAAGCAAAACGCGTACCATTTAATTATAGCTCATCGAGTTCAAGCTTTCTTCGATGAAATTCAAGAGATCGATACAACTGAATTCAAGCACGTTTTAAAATCAATTCTCCAAAACTAACAATAACACCAATAAAAAGTCACTCACAGATTGATATCAACATAAATTCTCATCGAAAACTGTAATCTGTTTTACCTTTAGTCCCTCGCTTGCTTGGAAATTCAAATCTCCGCTTCTGGTTCTGAAATCCGTAGAAAACAAACATCTCCCGCATTGATAAAAAACAAGATTTTATCCCTGAAAGCTCGTCTTTTTACACTAAAGCGGCTTCTGAGTATCCCTTATTTAGTATCCTTGTCTTGAGTAGCAAACCGCGAAATATTCAGGGAAATAACGCCTTCAATTTAAACGGTTTTCTCCGCTTAGTAAATTCACAGTAAAACATCAAAGTGTTTTTCTAGCTGACGTGACATTCGGCCGTGTAACCGCGCGAAAAACAAAGCCTCGCTTTGGTTTCAACATGACGTCGAACGCGCATGTTTTCCGACGTCATACGCGCCCGCGAGCTAGTCCTGCGCGAAGGCAAGCTAGTCCTGCGCGACGGCGGAGGGCGGCGGACGGCACACGCGCGCCCGCGAAACATTCCGCTAGCCATGACCATGAAAAATGAAGGGCATCGGTTCTGTGAGTATGGAGCTGCGCAGCCAGGCCTTCGGCCTGGCAAGTGCTCCGCTACAAACTTTTACTGGCAGGGTTTTGGGGATGAAATATTAACAGAGGTTTTCAAAAATTGATTTTCATGTCTGAAGATGACGATGGATCTTGTTATCTGTTGTGAAAGCTCATCGTCTCTGCAGAGGCTGAAATGGAGTTTTCTGGAAAGGGAGAATCTGTTGAGCAAAGTGAGTGCATGTACAAAAGAACCAAGAAGACAGATGCTGAAGCTTGTTTATCTAAATCACCCTAATCCCTCTCTGAGCTGATGTCGAGACAAGCTAAAGCCAAGAGTAAAGAGTGATAAGAGATGACATTCAGTGGCAGTGAAATCTATCACTGGTTGATTCACCTGCAAGCTTCTTTGACTTTTGGGCTACTTGTAGATCTCCCTTGACCTTTGCAATAACAGTGCAAATGCTCTGCCCTGAACAAAACGGTCATGTAGATGCTAAGAGTGATTTTATTAAATAGTTGCACAGAAAGCCACAAAATAACACATAATTATTTCAACATTTCAAAAGACATCATTTCTCTTTATTTTTCTTCCCTGTTCAGCCTTAGATTAATTCAAAATGTCTAGTCAAGCTTGTATAAATGGGAAATGTTGTACTTGTAAGTTTGAAATGTCCAAAAGATTTCATTAGTGAAGTCAGATTTGTGAATTAAAATACCATTCAGATTGATATTTGGCTGTAAATAACATCTAATACATAACATATCATGGTCAGCCCTTGCACACAAATATATCTCGGTCAGTATCTCAGTGCACATTAAATTCTAATTAAATTCCATTGGAATCCACCTTTACATTTCATATAGATTCTTGGAATAGCCCGCCAGAAATTTAAAAATGTGGTCTTAAATTGTTATCTACACCTTGAATTCTGGATGCAAAAATCTCGGCATCGGCCAGACTAGCCATTACTCAAAAACGTATCAGTGGCAATTCTCCGGTGAAAAAGCTTGAATTGAATTTTCCTAAGTTTGCAGCTCTGAGTACAAATGAACAGTTTCAACAGTGCTGCCATTGGATAGTTTCTGGCTTTTGGATTTCACAGTACAATTCAAAACCGCCCATATTTCAAGATTGCTCTTAAAAAGGTATCCTTGACGTTCATTTCGTTTATGTCGTTTTTGCTGACGTTCCCTTTCAACACAAGTGGATCACCATACCACGGCTTAAGTAAAAGGTTACATTTTCCACTTACCATTTTTTTTTATCTAGATATTTTTTATCCAGGTAGTTTTAAGTGAAGTTTCAATATCTATAGTTTTCGCTCCCCCATTCCTGTAGTCGCTTATTCTCGTCCCCAGAGCCGCTTGACCCTCTTAACCGCTGGAGCCTGAGTACGATCGTACTCAGGCTCCAGTGGTTAAGAGTGTCAAGCGGCTCTGGGGACGAGAATGGTAGTCGCCTGTCATAACAGAGCGCTTAATTTTGTCCTTTTTACCATCTCATACGAAATTGAAGAGAAGCTGGTTAATTTCCTTTAGAGCGCAATGATCTGTTGGTTATAAGTGGGGTTGACAGACCTACACGACTCCTGTTCTGTGACCATTTTATTGTTTTAAGCCTTCAAGCATGTCTTAAAGCGACTCTCTATAAAAACAGGTTAAAAACTAGTACCACTCCTCGCAAAAAGTATTTAAAAAGCATAAAGCTTTTTACAGTAAGACTTAGAGAGAAATGCGCCTTTAGATCACAGTTATGAATTTGTTCTCTTCGATGATATATTGAGACTGCGGTATGCGGTATTTGATTATTTCGGACTGCAGTATTCGGTGAAACACGTTTTTTTGCGCGGTATTTCGGTATTTGAGGGGCTGATGATTTGCTGACCTTTGCTGTCATTCCCCAAATAGTATTATGAAATAACACTCCTAGAGATCCCTTGGATCGATTACCCGCCGTTTTGTGCGCCCGCGTTCCTTCGCGCACACCACTTGTTGGGAGCCTAGGTACTTGGTGCATCCCTGATCATAATGTATGGTACTTCATGTATCCCTCATTGTAATGTATTTAGATATATTGCAGTGTAAGGGACCGGTCATGTTGTAGAGGGGGGGGGGGGGGGGGGGTTGGTTCTGGTGCATTTTCATTTTCCTATACATAATTTCCAGTGGGCCTGTTCTTGCCACTGCATAACATAATGTGGCCCCCCTTCGAGTCTGCACATGAAATAAGATGACCTGCCCTCAACCACAGAAACAGTTTTAATACAACTTAAATAAAACTCACGTTGCCTCTTCCAGAACCCATGGTTCAAGAGACATACTTCAGAGTTCAACAACTAATTGACGAACTCTATCACGGAAATTACATAGATGAAATGACTAAAAAGTGGCTGTGTGAAACACCAGACCCGCCTCGTATCCCAATATTTTACACCCTCCCAAAGGTACACAAACTGACCCCTGTCGGAAGACCAATTATATCAGGGTGTGATGGCCAACAGAGAAACTATCATCATTCATTGACGAACTCATTCAGCCGATAGCACAACAACAAGAGTCATATCTCAAAGATACGACTCATTTCATCAATTTCGTAGAACAAACGAAAGTCCCAGGAAACACAATCCTTGTTTCTATGGACGTAACGAGCCTATATACGAATATCCCACAAGAGGAGGGAATCAACATAGTATGCAAGGCCTATGACGCCTTTCACAAGAATGAACCTCCTATTCCAACACGACTACTTCAAAAAGCGCTCAGACTTATCTTAGCAGAGAACTCATTCCATTTTAATAGAAAAAACTACCGTCAAACTCACAGAACCGCCATGGGCACCAAAATGGCAGTCGCTTTTGCAAACATTTTCATGACAAAGGTAGAAACAGAAATCGTAAGTCAAACCACTCGTTTGGAAAAGTTTTATTGATGACATTTTTTCCCTTCGGGACACAACCAAAGGAGAAATACTACGGTTCAATGAACATGCAAACAAACATCATACAAGCATAAAATTTACGACTGTGATATCCGAAACAGAAATATGCTTCCTGGACACTAACATTTACAAAGGCAAGAGATTCATAGCTGAATCGGTGCTCGATGTACGCACCCATTTCAAAGCAACTGAAACTTTTCTGTACACCCATTAGACTACATGCCACCCATATGGAGTCAAAAAAAGGCTTCATCAAAGGAGAAGCTCCCAGACTCCCCAGAACTAACTCTTCAAAAACATTATTTCAAGAGAACATAAATAACTTCAAAACACATCTACTTGAAAGGGGCTACCCAGGGAATTTTGTTCAAAGAGTCCTCTCAGAAGTGCCTTTTGAAGATAGAAATAAAGCGCTCCAGCAAAAACAAAAAGAAGACAAGAAAATCCTGCCTTTTGTAACAAAATATCATCCATCGGTGCCTAACTTAAAGCTACTTAAATCAGATCCTCATAAAACACTGGCATCTTATAAAACAACAGCCATTACTAAACGAGATATACGAAGAACCGTCCCTAATATCATACAAAAGGGAACGTTCTCTAAAAGATATACTCGTACAAGCTGACCTCTTTAAAGGCTAAAACGCGCGTGGGAGTCGCGTAGGCATGCCACTTTTTATTACACAAAGATTTCCACAACTGTTGACGCCATACTGAGCAACAAAAATCCTGGCGCTGTGGGGAAGTTTTTTGACGAGCAATATGTTCACATGCCATCATGATCAGACCAACTGATTCTAAGAGGAAATATACAAAAGCTAGTTAAAGTACAAGAGTCTCAATAAGGTGTCCGACGTCCGTCTGGACGGTATGATTTAGGCACAACCGTAGCATAGGGATTATTGGAATATTAGAACATTTTGGTTTTTTGGTTGAAAATGAAGGTAAACTTCAGAATTTATATAGAGTTCAGGAGTCTCAGGAATGCAGGAAATAGTATACTACTACGCACTGCAACGATCATCGCATCGCATTAAAGTCTGGGATGAAATTCGGCGACACGACGAGAGGCACAGTGCGAACGGAAAGAGGGGTGGGAGGGAGGGTGAGTTAATTTCCCTGGCCCGTACACCCACCCGTAACACCCAAATGCCAATTGCTTTACACTTGGTACATTTCCTTCGCCGTTGCACTTGAAGGAATGACAATTTATTCATATTTTGTTGGTCTTATATGCTCTACTTATGATTTATGCAGTGCGAATAGTATACTATTACGCATTGCAACAATCATCGCATCGCATTAAGGTCTGGGATGAAATTCTGTTCCAATCATCTTCAGTCCCCTGAACTCCACAAATCCAGACCATCAATGGTCTCTTAATCCCCCCAAACTTACATCCAACCAAAGAGGCCATTGATGGTCTGCCGACAAGATCAAGTAACAATCAGTGCCCCGGAGGATAGGGAGGGGCACATTCACACCCAGTCAACAACACATGTCAGTCAACCTATCCCAGTAGTCCGAATATCATCACAACTGCATTGGCCATGCCAAAACGCACCACCAAACCTCACTCCCAAACCTCACTCCCAAACCTCACTCCCCACACCTCATTTTCCCAAAGTGCACATAATCCAGGCCTCACTGTTATCTCCAAGGCCACAATAATTGCTCGCCATGCGCCCGACCAAGAGCGGCTTTACATCGTATAAACGTGAGCGATTGGTATCATGTCTGTAACTTTGATAGTTTACTTGAACGTTTCCAGGGCAACCATCACCCCCTCACTGGCCCCAATAAGGGTCTCCTTCCAGTGAACCTAAATGTATGGGTTAGGCAGCTGTTGAGCCGAAACCAGTAGACATTCGTCAAAGGACGGATCAAACTGCTAGTCCCATGCCGGGGGGACGTAAAATGGGAGACCCCCCGGGGCCAGCAAGGGGGTGACAGTTGTGACCCAGAATAACTAGGGGAGTTGGATTAAGATACTCCGTTTTCGCAACTGTCACTCCCAGCAGCCTAGGGGTAGATCGGGGGGAAGAAGAAATAATGTATAGAAAATAGTACGTCCAGTAGTGATCGACTGGCGGTCCCTCACTGTGGGACAAATGTGAGCAAGATAATGACTTGAAGCTCAACACGATAATCGTTAAAAAGATACTTAGTAGTAAAAACTGACGATCCCTTGCCGACAGAATCATTTCAATAAAAGACAAGTGTCAATGTGACAATAACTTGACGCTCAACACAATTAACCTCAAACAATATTCCTTGTGCGCGTGCACACACTCATTAGTAAACATCAATCGTTCCCTTGACGAAAGAATCATGTCATTAAGAGCATAATGAAAAAACCGAACTCGAACAATATGCACTGTAACACACTCATTAGTGATCATCAGACGTTCCCCTGACGAAAGAATCATGTCACTAAAAGTACAAACAAACACCGAGCCCAAACAATGCTCATTGTAAACATACTCATTAGTGATCATCAATCGCTTCCTTGACGAAAGAATCATGCCACCAGGAGTACAACCAAATACTGAGCTCGAATAATACTCATGGTAAACACACTCATTAGTGATCATCAGTCGTTCCCTTGACGAAAAAATCATGTCACTAAGAGTACAAATAAACACCGAGCCCAAACAATACTCATTGTAAACATACTCATTAGTAATCATCAATCGCTCCCTTGACGAAAGAATCATGCCACCATGAGTACAACCAAATACTGAGCTCGAATAATACTCATCGTAAACACACTCATTAGTGATCATCAGTCGTTCCCTTGACGAAAGAATCATGTCACTAAGAGTACAAACAAACACCGAGCCCAAACAATACTCATTGTAAACATACTCATTAGTGATCATCAATCGCTCCCTAGACGAAAGAATCATGCCACCAAGAGTACAACCAAATACTGAGCTCGAATAATACTCATCGTAAACACACTCATTAGTGATCATTAATCGCTCCCTTGCCGACAGAATCATTTCACTGAGAGACAAATCTCCACGTGAGAATATAACTCTAAGCTCAATACAAAAATCATTCAACACTCATTAGTAATCAACTGACGGACCCTCGCCGACAGAATCATTTTACCAAGAGGCAACCATAGTATATGCTAATTTTCCGCAACTACACGTGGTGACAACATTTGACGACAGAAAATACCTCTCACCATTGAGGGCAAAACATGAGCACAAAACATCCGTGGTCATCGTTCAAATATTAAGCCGAGTAACTTACTTCAAGGTACAATGTAACTCTCCCAAACCTCAAAAACTGGCGCTTGCTCAGTAAGAGATAATTGCAGTTTTTGCTCCAATATTGTGCCCCAGCCGAGCGATTCATCCTACAAAAGGAAACAAGAAACTGGCGATATATCGCCCACATTTATATTAGAACAATATATCGGATGAAATGCAACAAACATTTATGGAGGTTGCTCGAAATTGTACGCCGGCGACAACAATGACAACAAACACTAAAGGGAAAGAGACGCCCACGTGTGCCAACAAAAATACACTCCAAGTCAAATTCATCAATTTTATAGTCTTTACCTGAGTCACTAAGCCAAATGAGCTCCAAAGGGTGGTGTACATGCTACCGAAGACGATAAAAGGTCAGCGCTGGTGTTCAGATAGCGAGAGACACTTTGATGTTGACGGAGCTGTTGCACTTGAAGGAATGACAATTTATTCATATTTTGTTGGTCTTATATGCTCTGCTTATGATTTATGCAGTGCGAATAGTGTTTCAGAGGGTAAAATCCACCTCGGTGAATAATTGTTAAATATTGCGGAAACTGATCGTATATATTGCTATGGATAGGCGGATTTTGTGAACATTTTGTATGAATTTCAGAGCTAGGAAAAATTTTAGCGGATTACTGATTTATACATTTTGTGCTAGGGCCCGGAATTTTACTTTTGCTTCTTATAAATTACGGATACGAGGTATCAAATCTCTTCAGACATATTGTTGTTTCACGAATAAGGCTGTAAATGTGCTGTAAATATTTCGTCGACGTTCTCACCCACAATGCGCAAAAATGTCGGAGCCTTTTCGCTAAAAAGACAATCCTATACAAAGAAATTACAAGGACTAAAATCGGGACTTTTTATTACACCTAAAAAATTTACAAATAAACTGAGCAAATATGACCAATTCGGCTACTTTCACACTAAACATAATATTGGGGTATTGGTTTCGGAAAATGAAGTTATATAGATGTTAGCGTCTTAAAACATAATAAGCCTTTAAAAAATTCTTTAGAGCATTCCTTTAAAGTGCACCGAAAGGAAGGGAGGAGGGGTCCAAGACCACCGCGACCACCACGACCACCCTGACCACCCCGACAACCAAGACCACCAAGACCACGACCACCAAGACCACCCCGACCACCATGACTACCGCGATCGAGGCGACCACCGCGACCAGCACAAAGTTAACCCCGGCTTTACGAAACCGCTTATAGAATTAAAAAAATGCTTAAGTGATTAACACAAAATAACTAAATAAACCCGACATGCCGAAACCCTTAAACTCGTCTCATAGTTAAGCATTTTTGTTGCATCTTTGAGAACGTAAAGGCCGAACAAGTTTCGCTTGAAAATCATCCACTCTTTAAAATTTCTTATAAATGATTTTCAGAGGGATATAACAAGCGCTTTATACACGTTATTCATAAATGGCGACCGATTCATGATTCTTTTATATCTATGTTAATTTGCCTCACTAGCCTCATTTAGCGTGTAAATTCTTTTGAATTTTGCACATGCTAACGAGGCTTGTGAGGCTAATTAAAATAAATACAAAAGAATAACAAATCCGCCGCCATTTATGAATAAGGTGTATAATCAGAAACATTCTAAAAAGATATAAAAAATGTACATAATTAATTCAATTAACACCTATTGGCCAATCGCAGAACAGCTTGCAAACGGTGCACATAGACTCAGTCGGTCTATTAAAACATTGGAAAACTTTCCCTATAGCATGATGCCAATGAGAGTTAAGACTGTGAAATTAGCTGAATTAGCTAGCTGATGTTACAGACTATGCCTACGTGGAAGTTTCCGGCACAAGATTGAATATAAATGGCCACAAATTCTGGCAGAACGAGCCTGATCGTCAGGTTGACGGCAAAATAAGCAGAAATAAGCAATTCAACCTTTCCAAGTTCGAAATCAAATCCTTCGGTTACATATTCCTTTTTGATCCGTTTTAGTAAGTATAAGGGGAAAATGAAATACTTCTTCCTCTCCATTCATCCTGATCTCTACAGCTGACACAATTTCTGAGTGTCCTACTAGTTTTTCCAAAGAATTCTGGATGATTTCGTGTTTAACAGACTCCATTTTGTCAAACCAGATGTTAAAGACTCGCGCCTGCGCAGTTTAACCGATAACAAGAATCCTGGTTTCCCAGAGTCCCTCGTCGCCCGTTCCGCTGGACAAGGGTAACGCGGGCTCTGGGAACGAGATTGGGTATTTTTCATTCTCGTCCCCAGAGCCTTCGTTTCGTTTGGTCAGCGAAACGCAATTTAAAAAAAACCGTGGAGCTCTGGGGACGAGAATGGGTATTTTTCAACTGAAAATAGTTGCGTGCGCATGAAAATAGTTGTGTGCGCATGTCCACGAGGTGAGCCCGCAATTTCTTTCGCCAGCTTGATTACAAATATTAAACAAACAACGGTGATAAACATTTTAAAAACATGCATTTTATGAACTTAACGTTTCGTATGCTAGTCAACATACATTTTCAAAAGTATAACCGTTAAAATATAGGAAGCTATTTATACTGTATCAGTGGGGTCTGGAACCTAGACAAAAAAAACATCTGCAGTGGAAATTTAAGACGTTCCTAACGGAAACTGTCTGTAAATGAAAAATGAAATGAAAAAAACTATCAAAATGGCGCAGATTTTGAACATCGCCCGTCCATCGAACCAAAAAATCTCGATTCTTCACGCCTGGCATGCACAGGTATACCATCGACCACAGGATAGCCAAATCCGGTTGAAATTAGGACGGCGTTCTCCTAATGCACCTATCAATGTTTTGCCCCAGGATGGGGGGGGGGGGGGGGAGCGGGCAACCCACGGGCATTTTGACATTTTCAGGTTTCCAAATGTCAATTTCCCCACCCTTGGGTATCCATTAAAAGTCAGATTCCCGCGCCCCTGGGGATCACAGAACTTGTATAATATCAATAAACTGACTGAGGCAATCACAATACTTTATTAAAGAACTCAACGACTCCAGGATGCAGTAAGCTCACTCGACACTATACCTGTGAACTGCTTCACATGGTATTTACAGCAATACAAAACATGCAATGCCAGAACATGTCATCATCAAGTGGGTTTAATGCACAAACTTGGTGAAACCAATTATCGCAGTCATCACACTGTATCCACTGAACAGTTTCAGCTCCATCCTCTTCTGGCTCTTTTAACGTGACTGTCTCTAATTAGAGCTAATTGCTTCATTCAGCCAATCAAAGAAAGAAAATGATACATTTTAATGAAGTACAAGAACAGCTAATATTCAAATCCTATATGAGTTTACCTTTGCAATAACTCGGAGCTTGTTTTTGTCCGCTATAACATCAGTCGGCTCCAAATCTATATACTCCTGCCATTCTGTATTGTATCTCCCCATCGATGCCAAATGTGTCTTTTATATAAGTACAACAAGCTCAGGAATGGGTCAAGTTCTGTTTTGGCGAGGTTACATAGGTATGCTAGAAAGACGCCGGGAAGGTCTGGAGACAAGAGTTTATGTCGAATGATTGAAAAACAATGGCGGACGATGCGGGCCTGTTTTTAACTTCAATTGCCTACTTTGATGATCAGCTGGCCAGTCAGAATTCGTTTTTTTTTTTTGCACGAGGTGGTTAAGGTAAGCCGCTCTTGATTCTATTTTGATCTGATGTGCTGCCTTCTAACGGTGCTATTACCTTTGTAGAACAGCGCGTACAAAAATTATAAATTATCACTCGAACTAAAGTCTGTCAATGCTTTAAGCTTATAGTTATTACTTATGGAATGCCGACACGAAAATTGTTCGAAAGGAAAGGAAATGTTTTAGATATAGCGATGTTTTCATCAAAGACTCGATACCTAGGTTCACTGTTTTTAAAATGTACATCGGACTTTGATTTTTATTCAACTTAAGTAGTAATTTATTTATATACATGAAAGCTGTGTTAAAATTCTTACATTGTCTGTGTTACATAGAAGGTTATACAATTTACATCCAACTTTCCCTTGTGTTTTGAAGTGTAGAACTGAAATATTCACAACACTACTTTGCTATGTACAGTGTAAAAAATATTTATCTGATGTTAGTTTCAAGCAATCAATTGTATATGTATGAAGGTATACATAACATTGCTCAGTCTCCTTTGGAAATATAATAATTCAAAATTAATAACCCTTCTTGAATCGCAAAGTTTACCCAAGACTAGACTTAGTAGTGTCATGTGGTCATGTACACTGGAGAAAACATCACTTAAATAATATAAAAATGTATTTGGTCACAAATGAACAGTTATTTTCCATTGTTTTAGAAGTTCCCTACACAAAACCATATTTTTGTAGCATGAATACTGCTTTTTGTCTTTTCTTACATCTTCTACATTTGGTTCACAGCAATCATGGGATAGGCAATACTGTTTTTCCCATTCTTGATGTTGTTTCTTCAGAGATGAGTGATGAGCCAGGATTTGTCTGCACAGGTACTAGAAGGTTTTGATAATTGTTGTAGTGAAAATCACTTTTCGGATGTTTTTTCAAGTTTTCTCTTCCAGTGTCCAGTTTATAAAGGCAATCTGTCTCTCCAAGTATTTTAGCTATATTTTTGCAGAGCTTGGTTTTAATTTCTTTTATTTGTGGATTGTTGTATGTAGGTCTGCGATGGGAAAGATAATGCCTATTTTGTTGGCTCTTGTCTGTTGAATTTTCTATTGTATTCCCATCTAAACTGTCAGCGTCATCCTTGTTTTCTTAGTTATTACTCTGTATACTGTTACTTGTTGTTGTCAAGGATGATGATGACTGGCCCAATGTGATAAGTGGTTGCAATTCTTCATCAGTTTCATCATCACTGTACTCAACAGACAGATCTTTAATGGTAGGGGTCATTATTTCTTCCAGTCTCTGCTGAAGTTTCTTCTTCATTCATTGCATCTTCATTCCATACATCCTCTGCCTCTTCCTGAGCTGGTGTGCTGTCAGCATCACTTCCATCGTCATCTCTGTGTAGGAAGTTGGTGTGTATCACTCTGGTGCAGTCACCTCCTTGGTTGTAGATTCTTATAACCCTGTGAGGGATTGTGATGTCTTCATCACTCAGGCATCTTTCCCAGCACTGATTTAAATACTGTTCTTCTAACTGGAGGTTGCTTGATCTAAAATGATGAAGGGTAGGTCCTTGAGGTCTTGAGTTGTCTTCAGCAGGGCCATCAAAGAATTCTACTCCAGAGATGGTTTGGTGCCACCATATTTCTTCTCCACAAGCGATGAAGTCACTGATGCTTTGTAGGTGGGCTTGGTACTCTTTAGGGTACTTGATGATCCATCTGTTGGCAATAGTTGTATTTGGAAATGGTGGAAGAGTGTTGTAATATCTGGAAATATTTGACTCTTGGACTCTCACAGCATTTCCTTGCTTGTTTTCTTGAAGTTTCTGCTCTGCTTGGAGGCGAATTAAACTCGGAGTGATGATGTCACCAGGTCTCCTGTTGGTCAGCCTGGTGACACCTTGGAGCGTATTGAAATTTCTCTCTTCCTCCTCAGTGTTTGTGGACTTCAGTGAGATGATGCGACTCTGCTTAGCAGCATGAGCAGTTAGGGAATGCCAGTACCTCCCATATAATTTTCTTTCAGTGAGGGACTTTGGTTTTTCAATCACCTCCTTGCACAGCATGGCATGGACAAAAGCTTGATTGTGAAGACGGAGCACTAATTTTGGACAGCATGACTGGGTTGGCAAATACAGTAGTTTACTGAGCTCAGTGAGGGAATCCAGCAATGGCTGTATCTTGGGTCTCACTTTTCCTACAAAGAATTATAATACTAATGTGATCAGTGCTTTTCAGATATCACAAAAAAATACATCAAGTGGCAGACGGAGTGTGCATTATTACTTAAAAAATGTGCATTTTTTCAGCTTCTGCAGGTTTCAAAGAAATGTCATGATAATACATGTATGTACTTATTGACTGAGTGGGAGGGCCGGATGGCAAATATTTGGCTCGAGATGATAGCGTATGGAACGAGCGCCACGACCGAGAGCCAAATATTTTCCCATCCGGCCCGACCTAACTTAGTCAATAAGTATTTTATCATATGACCAATCTGGAGACAAAATTGTTCCAAGTTTTAACACACGAGGCCATACTCTGTTCAAGTAGGGATGTACGGCTGTTTCTGGCCCCATGCACGCAAATGCGTACAGCCCTTATTATAGGACTTTCATCAATGATTTTGCAAAGAAGAGGCTCTCAGGGCCGTACAGGTCATATGATAATAATTATTACCTCTTAAATACTGAGCCACTATGACAGCTGTTAGTCGATACTCTCAACCACGTAACTTTTCTTTTCCACCAAAGGCGCATTCTATTATGTCTTGGAATTCATCATTTTCTTCTTTTCAAGGTGTGATGGTAGCTCAGTCAGGACATTGGCAATGTGTTCCTTGATGTCATGAAGAGGCTCTGTAGGTAAGACTTCATAGTTTCCTGTTGAATTAAAACATGTGATTAGGATTATAAAGCCTCTGGGATCATTCTCCCCTTTCCTTGGAAATGATAATTTTGTCAAATTCATCACCAAAATGTTTAGGTAACAAGCAAGACATTTAACTATAATGCCATATTGATTATTGATTATATTTTCAACATTGAAACCGTACTGACCCATTACCTTTAGGTCATAGATATTTTGAATGCCTTGTTGGGTAATTAGTAGGCTGCACTTCAGTCAAAGAACCTGTACTCTAACTTATGTTTTTTTTAATGAATGAATTTATTCATTACCAGGCATTTGATATGGAATATAAAATTCCTGTAACATTCTCACCTAACCCAAGATCTGCCAAGGTTTTTTTTTTGGTCAAAGAACATCATTGCAGGGACCCTCTGAATGCCACCAATCTCTTCTTTTAGAACTTCTTGAAGCTCTTTCTTTTGGCCTTCAGAGGGTAGGCCACGAGCAGCGCATTCCCTCTTCAACTCTTCCAGTCGGAGATCTTTAAATGGCTTGAGACCGCCATTCCTTCTATTTCGTCCAGCAGGTCCCTGCAAAACTTTCTTTGAGCGATCTGCTAAGGTAAGGTGTGGCCTGCTTAAAGACACTGCAAGGTCTTTGTATTTTCTGGCATCCCCACTGCAACTGGCACACCCAGCATTTCCACCTTTCTGCTCTCCAGCTTCAAATTCTTGTTGTGGCCCATCACCATGGAAGAACCTCATGATGTCTGTGATTTGTAGACCAGCTGATGTTGTTATTGGTGTACTCAGAGACTCTAGACAGGCTTTTCTGGTATTGATGTAGGTGAGCTGATCAACCTCACAAGACCCACACCTGGCCAGTATGTACACATGAGGTTTTTCAACTAGGGGCTGCACATCAATGTTCTTTTTGCCTTTGACCTCCATTTCTTGATTTGTGAAGTACACTGCTTCATCATACACAGTACTCACTGTGAGCAAAAGATGGCCATGATTTAGGAGAGTGGAGTTATCACCCCAAACCATTAGGTGCCTTCTTCTTTCTATTTGTTTCAGTCTCTCTTTCATCCTAGATGTACTTTCTTCCCCATTGTACTCTCCAAGTTTCACAAGTCTTGATTTTATGTCTTCTTCTGACATGGTGTTGTAATAATTGTCACTATGTACTCTCATCAAACCCAGTGACTCATGTTCTTGGAGCATACTTTTTCTTATTTCAAGGAGGGGGATCTTTCGGCCTGAGACAGTAAAAGTCTCCGTCTTAATTGTTCCTTCTTTAGTTAGAGCAACCTTTTTGAATGTTTGTGGAACAATCATCTCACCAAGAATATACTCGCCACTTTCAATTTTACTCTGAAAAATATACATAAAACAAGAATAATTAAATCTGATTAAATACATTTGTATTTCAAATTATTGTAATGCAGTAACAGGGTTGCCACGGTCAGGGAAAAGTCAGGGAAAAACAAAAATTTTTCAAGGTCAGGGAAAAGTCAGGGAATTTTGCAAAAGGTCAGGGAAAATCTTAGTTCTCATCAAAGTCAGTGAAAAGTCAGGGAATTTTGTTTTCAGTTTGGTGAAGTCAAATGCCATGCATTCAAAATCCCGTGAAAAATGCAAAGAGTCGAAAATGAAGAGAAGAATATTGATGGTCTGCAAAAGAAGCTGAAGCAAATGTAATAGTGGATCTGGCTTATTTGATAATTCGCCTAATGCAAAGTCAGTGAAAATTGTTTTGAGGTCAGGGAAAAGTCAGGGAATTTATGTTCTAATGAGTGGCAACCCTGAGTAATGATGATAATATAAAAACAGTCGATAATAATAGTGCTAATGGTAAATGCTGATAAATAAATTACAGCAGCTGGAATAATTGCTACACTTCAATTATTTAAGATTCCCTCAGGATACATACTCAGAATGAATTGTGTATTTTATCAGTGTATGCTGGAAACTTTGCTGTTATTTTACTGCATGTACCCTGTTTCATGGGGATTACTTCACAGACTTGGACCAATCCTAAACTTACCATTAAGGTTTCCCTTATTTCATTGTTGGCCTGTGGAACTGGAACCGAAATCTCACCACCTGGCATTCTGTTCAACCTCCTTCTGGCTGCTGGCTTCCCATCTTTAAACATTTTAAATCGTGACAACTGTACTCCTTTTCCTTCAAGAAACTCTTTAACAACCATGTTCCCAGTTTTGTTTTTTTCCATGAGACCATATTTTCGTGCAAGGCTGGAGAAATTGATCTGAAAACCAAATTACCATGTATTTTATGAAAATAATATTACTAAACATGTATTAATCCTTATTTGAGCGCTTGTTTTCTTCTTGACTTTCACATGTTTACTTAACAACACTTAGATAGTGCAGTGATCATTTATTGTTGGTTCTGAGATTATATATAATTTATTAGAAATAATAATAATAATAATAATAATAATATCTTTGTATTATTAATACCTTGATGTGTAGTACATTTATAATAATAGTTAATTTTCTCACCCTTTCTCCATCTTTCATTTTGTTTACTTCTTCTAGGAGCCCATCTTTATCAAAATCAAGGTCTTCTGGTCTTGGAGAGTGCCTCTTCTTTTTGAGAAGGCCTTGTTCTTCCAGGCGTTTTCTTTTTGCTGCGAGCCCTTTGGCGAGCAGCACACTAATCGTGACAGGCTCCCTGGGTTTCATTTGACCGAGTGAGACCTGGGCGCTTTATATACGGCGCAATGGCTCGTTTTGAGGATTTCGTGGACTTTTTCGTGGACTATGATTTTGAGTGAGGATGCAGTATGTATCGTCAGCGGCAGTAGTTATAGAATTCTGCGTGGTCAGGATAGGTCTGAACATGTACAACTGTATTAGTAACTGTAAAATCAACTGTATTAGCGCGCGCTAAAATAGCGAATTAATTTCGCGATCATATGGCGAGTAAAATTGTCATTTTAAGAGAAAATGATGATTGGTTTTGAACGGCTGTATTAGCAACTGTAAAACAACTGTATAAGCGCGCTAAAATTGCGAATTAATCTCGTGATCATGTGGCGAGTAAAATTAGGAGATTTTAGATCGGACAACGAGTACGAGATTGAGTACGAGTACGACTTTTAAAACTTAGTTCGCCGTACTCTAAAGAACCATTTACCACAAAAATTTTATACCTAGAGTCTTCTTATCTTCTGGTTTGCAACAGGAGGGACCGATAGTTTTGGGGACGTGACTGGCTTTAAATTCAAAAGTCGTACTCGTACTCAATCTCGTACTCGTCGTCCGATCTAAAGTCCCCTATTGTCATTTTAAGAGAAAACGATGATAGGTTTTGAACAACTGTATTAGCAACGGTAAAAACATCTGTATTAGCGCGCGCTAAAATTGCGACTGAATTAATCTCGCGATCATAGTCATTTTGAGAGAAAACGATGAATGTTATCGAGTTTCTAAAAGTAGTAATTTCTCTCGAGTCTGCAATTGCATGGTTGAAAGATAAAAAACCTGATAAAGAGCAACCACACAAGTCCGGAGTGTGACGCTTTGTTTTTTTGAGCAATTTTTGAGTGACATTTTGTTGTTTTTTTAACTTGTCAAATTTGAATTGTTGCTATTTTTTGAACTTTAATTAGTACTTTGCTGACGCAATTTGATGACATTAAATGCGCTATTTCAGCGCGCGCTAATACAGTTGGTTTTTCGCTATATAGCGCGGCACCCCTAAAGGTAACCAAAGCCGAGGTTTTGCGTTCTTGCTCGAGGTAAGCTGTTTACTTATTACGCAGAGTTTTCATGCAAACACAATTTTATCATTCGCTGGAAGAAGTCATGGAAACTACCGGAAAATATGGATTACGAAATCCTTTAGCTTGCGACCGCTGACCAATGTTTTTGTTGAAGTTAATCGCCCCGTCCGGGCCTCGTTTAATTTTGCGTCAAATTTCCCACTATGTAGCACGAGGGAGGAAAGATTGCGTGACAAGCCCTAAGGATGTCTACATTGGACTATGACTATGCGGAGCTAACCCCTCCTCGTCGTATACCCGGGGGCATAAAACATTACAAGCTAAGCAATGGAAAACGACGAATTCTGTACTATTTAGTACTACATGTATATTTATATTTAACACAAATTCATGCTTATTATTCAAACAATTCACTTACATTTTTGGGAAAATATATACAAAAAAACAGTAATCATAACATAGCCTATTGACAATGATAAGTATTGACACTACACTGTATTTGATGAGTAACATCGCAGCACTTCACTGGCTCTCAGCTATTTCTAGTATTGGCCCTATTTTCAGCATCTTCTGGAGTTTCAAAGTGGAGAGACAACCGCTGTTCCTGCCGTTGGCTGTAGGTCTGCCTAGTACCAAGCATGGTGTCACAGTCCCTTCTGCCCATTGCTCCTGGATACGATTCTTGTCAGCTCTGGATTTATTTCTCCTTTCTCTTTTCAACTCAGCAGAAGACGTTTTTGCTTGGAGATTTAGCTCGGGAACCTGAGCTTGTGCAACGGCAAAAGTTACCCCAAATGTTTTTTCAAAAGGGGCATTAATTTTGTCATACACTGCTTTAGTGGCAGCTTTGATAGCCTTTTTTGTAACCTTTACATTTCCAACAGATGATGGTTTAAGGACTCGACTGTTGATATTTTTGAAAATACCTTCTTCTGTAACAGAGTTTGTTTTGATGCCCCAAAGGGGAAATAAAGATTGGTACGAGAAGTGATGAACATCACAGGCTTTGCAATTTGAACGAGAATGTTGCCTCTTTTCGTGTTCAGTTAGCTGTTCCCAGTTGCTGCGACTGAAGTGGTGAATATATTTTTCCCTGTTGGCTGTCTTCCATCTTTTAAAATGGTGTAGAAGACTTGTGCACCGCTTGCTATAATAATATTTTTCAACCTCAAAGCGGGTTTTGTGTTCCCCTTTAAAAACCTCTGAATATCTCTTCCACCGTTGCTCTGGTTTATACTCCACTTTCCCATTAGTTTTCAGGCAGCTTTGTTTAACTGCAACTCCAGAAAATCCACAGCTAAAGAACATTGACATTTCTGGCGCCAAGTTGTAGAATTGTTTTTACACGAAAAGTTGTATCAAGAGCGTTTCAGAAATTCACCTATGCTTTAGGCTCACTTTTGACTAGAGTATAAATTTGCAGTGTTTTGACAAAGGGAATAACAATTAGCTTCCAAAGGGGCAGTCGCAAGTTGGACTGCTAATAAGCGGTTTGCATTGAATTTAATTTATTCTGAATTTACCGCCAAATATCGCCCGCGCCTGCGACATAAATTATACCAAAAGAGCAGCTTACTCTTGTTTGCAATGCCGTTCAAGACGTGAAACTTAAATCAAAGAAGCATCGATAAAAACGCAATAACAAATTCAAAAGCGATTTATTTCTCACCTTGTAAATCGTATGGGACACGATTACATGACTTTATAACAAATTTATTATTGTAGGCAAAGATCCTCTTTTCGATTTTCTTCTTGCTTTCCAGAAATAACGCTCATTGAGGCACTCAAAACTTCGTTAAAATACTTCATTTGCTGTTAACTCCGATTTCTTCGTCCGCCATTATTTTCAAAGTAGCCAGGCCTTTTATCATTTCATTTATCTCATTGGTTAATTCGTCTCCAAGACACCGAACAAAATGGTACCCAGGGCCTCTTTGCCTGCAGGTTGCTGGGTATACATGGCGAATTTTTGGGGTCAATTCAAAATGGCGGACACCATTGTTCGGGAAAGGTATTTTGGTCTACGGGAACACTTTAGAAGTGCCACAGCAAGTTCTTGGCGCAAAAAAAATTCAAAAACATGATGCTTTTCACTTGTTAACGCTTGGAAATGTTACCACTTCGAAGTAATTGATGTTAAAATCTACGAAAAATGATTGTTTATCATGTTAATTTAAGTTCACCAATAAGCTTACGTTACTTGCACACAGCGGTCAATTTCCCAACATTTCCAAGCACAGTTAAATAGTTTTAGTACCTCAGTTATCAACTGTGGCATTGGATTTTTTAAGGCATTAAGAAAAAGTGTTCCCATTTTCTGTTTAAAATTGTGCATTTTTTCACTGTTATCTGATGCTGTTGTGCATCAGTCACGTGACAAAGTCACGTGAATTTTTAATGAGGGCGTTCCTTATTTCACGAAGGTTGTTTTGTCCAAGTTTCATCCTATTAGGTTGAAATCTCTTTGAATAGCTCTAATTAATGTGAAAAAATGGATTTTTTCATCCAAGGCCCATGCCTTAATTTACTTGAGAGTGTTTTCGTCTTCTTCATGTCGTAAAAGAACTTTTCGGCTTCCGGCGTTCTGCCAAATTCAACAAGAACCTGGATCAAAACAGCCCCACGTCACAAACTGCACAAAATCGAATTTTATTAACATGCTCTTCTTAAAATAATTCAATTTTTATCACTTGTAGTAAAGATTTTTTGCGTAGACTAAAAAAGCAACCATTAAAAAAATCAAGAAGTATTCCTACCTAATGCTGTTTGGTGAAATTTGGTACATATTTCTGGATTCATGGTATAAATTCATTCAAAAGTTCAAACTTGCAATCCATCAGTTCATCCAACTGATGTTAGTTGCTGAGGCCCTAAAATTCACTTAATTTAACAGTTGTAGTGTAATTACGCAAATCTAATATGGAATTCCAGGTCTATTTCATGTTTATACACATGATTTTTCGATCTCTTTCTCTCTCTCTGTCAAAAACTCATGGCAGAGCATCTAGTGAACTCAGGTTAAATAAGTAGGAAGCAAATTTTTATGTTAATGAGTTTCTGTGCGACTATTTCGTTCAAAATCTGGCAGAAAAACACTATATGTTATAAAGCTTCAAAGACATATCGGATGGGTGTTAAAAACAGCAACTTTTTACTTTAAAAGCATCAAAATACTCCTTCAATACCTTTCGTTCAGCCATTGTTCGCGGAGTGAAGAAGAACGCGGGAAGCTCGAAATGACTTCTGGGTATTTTCCAAGATGGCGAACCGCTCATTCCCAGGCCCTCTCCACTTTCCAAGATGGCGACCGAGGTTGGCGACTGAGTCAAATTTCCCTTTCCTTCTACCTCTCTACGTTCGTACGAAGGAAAATCATTTTCCTTCTCCAGAACGCTGACGCATAAATATTACCACAATAGTAAGGCAGGCATAGTGCGAACACTTGCCCGACGGTGGTTTAATAGATATTCAACATTAAGTTACAAATATAAATATTCAAAGAAATACATCTTAAGAAATTTTACATTTTTTTTTTTTACAGGGTAATACACATTCTTTTATACATGAAGGCAGGCAGAGTGCGAACACTTACCCGAAGGAAATTAAGTAGTACACGAATATAAAACAATAAGCTAGCGAATTATGAACATACATCAATAAACAGCCGTTGCTAAATTAGCAGGCCTACTGAGCTTAAAGCGAAGCGCTACCCTTAGCGTCGTACAAAGGGAAAAATTTTAATTAACTGCAATCAATTTTCTATAGGCTCTTTAACATACATATTCAACACTAGATCACAAAATATAGATATTAAAAGAAATACATCTTAAGAAATTTTACAAACACATTCTTTCATAGTATAATGTTCCAATAACTCTAAGCTGGTCGGCCAGGCCCACGAGACATTTTATTATTGACAAAGGACTATAATATAACAATAACTCTTAAGCGCACCAGAGCCGGACACGTAAACCCTTAAAAACCAACTGTTGGAAAAAATAGGGACCGTGTACCCCCGACCTATGCAGTGGTGCTACCTTCAGGGTTTTAAGGTGTTTTTAACTAAGAAATAAGCGACTAAAATATGCGGCTAAAACTGTCGATAATAAGCCTTAAGGTACTACAATAAACAACTAAGACGAGAGTTAACTTGTTTGAACAATACAAGAGGTGCGAGGCTGACCGTAGAATGACACAAATCTATCAACGGACACTTTTCAAACTCACGAACCGTGAGCCCTTGCGCATAACACTAGTACCCGGTTCTCTGTACCGTGCCGGCAAAATATCAATTTATGCCAATCAAGATATCGGAAATTACATTAAATTATGGCCTAAAACATACGAATTATTTTTCTAAAGAAACTTTACAGCCCTAATATATAAACTGGTGAATCTCTGGATTCCAGTAGCGAAAAAGCGACAAACAATTAACGGAATGTGGGCAAGAAATACCACCAGTCTTGGAAATAAAAAACTTTGTTTCCTTTCCTGTATTGACCTGTTTTGCTCGACTTGACAGATATTTCTAAAATGCCCTTCGTGCATCATAATGTCAGCAGCCTGTAAATCCAATAACTCATCTACCCGAAAAAGCTCTACGCAAATCCTTAAGATTACAATCCACACGAGCAAATGTAAAACAAACGCGATAAATCATATCTGGAGTGATAGGCTCCTTTTCTTGACTGGTCCACTAACCATACGCTTGCTGGCTTCGACAATGTTGCGAGAAAAAGCTGTATAAACAGGGTTACCCTGGGGACCGTGGTGAATAATGCCATGCACCATTTCAATGCGGAGAACGCAAAAGAAACAGCAGCATATGAATTTTCTGAATAAAGATGTGAAAGGTATTCCGATACAAGCAAACTACCGCATGGGAGGACAAGAGAAATAACTTAAGACTTAAGATGATCGCAAAAACGTTTATAATGGCAAAGGTAATTTTTTTTTTAATGGACGAGTTCGCTCTTGATGATAACAACTGTTTCGCCATATGTTGAATTGTCTTTGGCTACCGCAGGTTTCGCCCACAGGAAGAAGACTTGAGCAAATCCTGGAAAGAAAAAATAACTAAAACATAAAATTAGTAGTGAGCAAAAGCATTCGTATGAAAAACCTACGAATCATGCACATCTGCAATCCGGCAAAATTATATATTATCGGTCACAAACTAACCGTGAATGCTGACGGCCATCCGGTAAAAATATCAGTCACAAAGAGGCTAAATTGTCACTGCCATCTCGTAAAATTATCGGTCACAAATAGACCAATTGACATTGCCACCCGGCAAAAATATCGATCACAAATAGACCAATTGTCAGTGCCACCCGGCAAAAATATCGATCACAAATAGACCAATTGTCAGTGCCACCCGGCAAAAATATCGGTCACAAATAGACCAATTGTCACTGCCACCCGGCAAAAATATCGGTCACAAATAGACCAATAGTCACTGCCATCCGACAAGAATTTTTGGTCACAAGTGGACCAATAGACCTTTCCCGCATTCCTGTGAACAAAGGCACCAACTCGAGGCTGGAGTGGACAAAATACAGTGATTTGTATGAAATTATCCACCCAAGTCTCGACCTCGTTTCATTGTGTGCTCACTGGAATGGAATGCGGGAAAGGTCTATTGTCACTGCTGTCCGAAACAATAGGAAAAATTACACAAAATTAGTTTAACTGCTATAATATAACCAGCCCATGAAGGGGAGCCGAATGGCGAGCTAGTGTTTCGCCCTTAACGCAAAGCAAGGATGCCTTCGAAAAATTGATAGTCTATAACAAAAACCCCAAAAATCCTTGGCAGGTAGAGTCCAAAAGGGAGCAGATGGCCAAAATGGAACCACCAATGTACCCAGTATCCTAGAGTGAAACATAAGCCTAAGGACCTAGGACAAAAGGATGGCAGGCGGTACCACCCAACAATTTTCACCATGCTAGTCTAAAAAAAACGCATCTACTCCTGATGAGCCTGGGTACCAAAATCTAGAGTAAAACTTAGGAACTTTGCAATTGTAAAATGCGGCAAAACAGTCAACAGAATGTGGGCCCCAATGGTTGTCTAGTTGCTGGAAAATTTCAGGGACAAGTTCCCAGTCATCGTAAACGATAATCTACTAAGATAATCGGCCTATTAATTCATAGAGCGCGGGACCCACTCAATTTCCAAAACGATCCCATGCTAAAAACGAAATGAGAAAACAACAGAAGCCAATTGGTGAAAAATGAACTTCATGCTTCCAACTTGAACAATACGTGCCACGCTTAGGCTGTCAGCGAACCATTTAACCCTGGAATTCAAAAGGAGCGAACTAAACGAGCCAAGAACAAATTTAATGGCTACTAACTCTCGATAGGTAGAACTCTGGTCCCGCTCTGTGACAGAAAACATCCTATGGGCGTAAGCGTCTTTGCCGAGGACATAGCCAGCGCAAGCAAAATTACTCGCGTCGGAAAAAACAGAAACAAACGCGGGGTAGCATAAAATACCTTCCTAGCATTAACTAGAAGTAGATTCTCCCCCCAAAACTGTAGTTCTACAAGGCAATATCTGTCCAGTAAAAAAGGAGTGTCCCAATCTTGAGCCGCGGCTACAGACATCTGACAATGCCTGGTCATGATCCGACTCAGGTTACCTTAGACATGGCTCATGGAAATAATTTTCCCTACAACAGAGGCAAGGTCTCTAGTGGACAAAACAGGCTAAGGAGTTCCGGGTCTCGGTGATACTAACAACACCCTGAGCTCCATTCCAAACAATACCTAACGGGATCCCACACGCTTTTATCCGTATTAACGAGAAAGCCAGCCGAACCCAAATCTGACCTGATAACATTAGAATTAGTCCTGGATAAGGATTCGCTTCTCTACACGTCCAGATAACCACTTTTAAGATCAAACTGGGTAAAATAGCTTCCCTTACTGAAATAATCTAACCCTACTTTCCAGCCCTCGAATTTAACCTACTGTTTAAATATATGTTGATTGCCATATCTTAAATCTAAGATTAAGCGCTTTTACCCAGAGCTCTGCACTGAAACCGAGACAGGGTTAATAACCCGAAGATGGGTCTTGGGACCTGAGAAACCCTGCCGGTGGAGACCAACTACAAAATGGCCTCCTGAACAAAATCGGGATGCTTAAGAGCGGAACGGTTGTTGTGAAATACCGACCTAGAAGGAGTCGCATAAAAAGGTATTTTGTAACCTTCCTTGATGCAATCAATAATAAACACGGGAGCGTTAATTTTTTCCCAAAACTCAAAATGGGCTTTAAGCCTGCCCTTAACATTAACTGTCACCGAGGTGATCGGTCTGTCCAATTCTAACTCAAACAATCGATCAGCAATGTCTACCTTTACAAGATCCTCAAAGAATTCCGAGACTTCATCATAAAAGTCAACATCCAGGTCGCTATTCTGTTTTGCGTGACTGATCTCCGGAGGAACTGAAAAGGCCACCTTTGGCTGGCGCCCTGAAGTTTCCTGGTTTGTACCTGGCGAACCGCACACAAAGTGCTCCAGTGGCCCCTTCTCCCGCATCGGAAACAGGAGTCTGTTTGAGAAGGCAATCGACGGCCTGCAAGGTAAAGAAAAACCGCACAGAAGAGGGAAAAAACAAGTTGACTTGAATGTAGATTCTAAAACTAAAAACTTCATCCATACTGACCACCGCCGAGAAGCTTACACGTGATGAAAACCTTGACGCTGTACACTACTATATATACATTAGTGGGGTCTCTAGAGACCCCACGCGCTAACACAAACGTGTTAGCGTGCAAACTAACATGCTCACGCTAAACTTCCGAAGGAAAATACATTTTCCTTCTACCTCTCTACGTTCGTACGAAGGAAAATCATTTTCCTTCTCCAGAACGCTGACGCATAAATACACTACCACAATAGTAAGGCAGGCATAGCGCGAACACTTGCCTGCTATGCTGAAAATACAAAGAAAGGGCAATGGCAATACCTCGAAAAAGCATCTCGTCATCACCAGCATATGAGCGTGAAGCGCCACTAGACGAACTTCGGTCCCTGGCCGGCTTCTTTCCCGCATTCTGCTTCTTTTTCTCCAACCCCCGTTCCTGTGCTTTGCGAATTATTTTCTCGTCTTCGGAGTCGCTGGCGAGTTCCTCTGTTTGGTATTCCTTGACGGCGAGCCAACCAGCTTCGCTTTTATCGGCGAGTTTGATGACCTTCTGCCGGCGTTGGAGCGTTTTCTTTTTCGTCGAGATATTTTTTAAAACGTTCAAACACGTCGTCGTCAGTGCTACGCTCGCGTTCTGCTGTGTCGGTGTTCTCGTTCTGGGGTGCTGTTGTCTCGTCTCCTGGCATAACGAAGAACTAAAAACCTTCATCCATACTGACCACCGCCGATAAGCTTACACGTGATGAAAACCTTGACGCTGTACACTACTATATATACATTAGTGGGGTCTCTAGAGACCCCACGCGCTAACACAAACGTGTTAGCGTGCAAACTAACATGCTCACGCTAAACTTCCGAAGGAAAATACATACCCATTGTGGATTGGGGGCCATTGTGGATGTCAAAATACATACATACATACTTTATTGTAACTCCCTGCAAGGGTTTTTCAGTTACAAAATTATAAAAATTGCTAAAATAACAAATAAATAACTAAACGACTAAGGTAATAACTACACATTAAAAAAATTAGTAAAATACAATAAGAAAGAAAGAAAAAATACAATGAATTGAATTGACTATTTACAAATTCAGACTAATTAGAAAGAAGTAAGTTAGCAAGTCTTTTCCCAAAGACTTTAACAGAGTCTAAAGATTTAACATCGTCCCTTAGATTATTCCAGAGTTTAGCGCTACGATAAGTGAAAGACCGCTGTCCGGTGGTTGTACGGCACAGGGACCGCGGAGCCCCCCCAATAATTTTTGGTGAAAAAAATAATTTTACCCAATTGAAAAATTACTGTTTTACTGCTCTCATAGATATGCGATAATTAATGTAAACTTTCGCCAGTGAGTGTTGTGGTAAGCGGTAAATTGATTTCTTCCTTTAGGACATGCAATATGGCGGCCGTTCGTAGGACATGGCTTATAGGTCTTCTCTTAAGTTCTGTTATAGAAGTCGTTGAACTTGTTTGCTTACATCAGAAACCCACAACTCTTGTGGGGATCTGTTCAGATAACCATTCCACCGGAGACGGCATTGTAATCAGTGCGGCATACTGTATGTCGGCGCAATGGCATGTTTCCGCTATTTCCGTCTCCATGGCAAGGAGAGTGAAAACGTGGCTGCGTGCGAACATGAACCATGCTTTATTGCATACCCACAAGGTAAGAACAGATAAAATTCGGCTTCTAGATGTAGCGAATGAATTTGTCCAACGAAATGAAAACCGTTTTCGCAACTTTGGTAAATTTACTGATTTAGATTTGTCAATGTGCTAAAAAGTAATTATTGGGATTTTCCTTGTGTTCGATGTTTTGTTATTGTAGTTCAAATTTGGTGGTATTTATTAGCCTGATAAATAATAAAATAATTCGCGGCGTCTGGTATATTGGGATGCATTTTTAGCGCGATTCTGGGAGCATTTATTATAAAAATTTTCCGGACCCCCCTAGACGGATAGCGCCTGCGGCGCGCGCTACAAATGCCTATGGCATTTGATTTAGCCCCTCCAATCGAAAATATGCTGCGCGGTCCCTGCGGCACCTCAGAATGTTTAGTTGACCACGTTGTCTAGTATTTCTCTTGTGAATTTGTGAGCGCTGAGTAAATTTCTCGATTAAGTAGTCAGGGACGAGTTTATTAACACATTTAAACATCATTACGGCATCATTCAAGTAAAGTCTATCCTGAACAGGCAGCCAATTTAGAGATTTTATACCTTGTGAAATATGGTCAAACTTTTTGAGGCCAAGTACAATACGAGCGGCGAAGTTCTGCACTAACTGAAGTTTCTTAATGTTATGAAAATCCCTACCCGAGTGGAGCTTCACCAAGTCAAATGCCCGTGGGTTCCCCCCCCCCCCCCCCCCGGGCTTGAGACAAATGCGAATTTCGCATTTAAATACCTCTATAGAGGCAACTTAAAATTTCGCAAATAAGTTTATCTGTATATATATATATATACAGAGCGAAAACTTCGCCGTTAATTAACTGCGAAATTTTGCCTCTGTATATATATACAGAGCGAAAAATTCGCCGTTAATTTACTGCGAAATATTGCCTCTGCATATATATACATAGCGAAAACTTCGCAGTTAATTAAATGCGAAATATTGCCTCTGTATTATTTTGAATGTCTCGGGCTGTTGATTTGTGCGGAATCACCCAAGTGTAGGTCGCTTACTCGTACAGTCGAACCTCTCCTTACGGACACCTCTAATACGAACACCTCTCTATTTCGGACAGTTTCCTATGTCCCGACAAAATGCTCACATATTTTCTTTAAAAAAGACCTCTATAATACGGACCCTCTCTAATGCGTTCAACGGACACTAAATCTCGGCCCCAGAGCAAATTCATATAAACTTAACCTCTTTATTACGGACACTCCGGTAATCAAGCGACGATAGTTTGAGTAAGTAATACAATTTCCTGTTTATGGTTACAAACATATATCAAAAGACGCTTTCTGAATTGTACTTTATAGTACTTTATAGTACTTTATAGTACTTTTTCAATTCAGCATTGTGTTGTTTCGTTTTAAAACAGTGATTCGTATACCTTATGTAGCTGAGAATTTTAAAATGTAATATACTGATTGAGAGAAAGTGTCTCAATGCTGTATATTAATCAATTTAGATGCAGTTAAAAGACGAGTGTTGGCCTGTTTTTAGTTACTGAACAAAAACTGTCAGTGGAGTCTTAAAAGTGACGTCATCGTGGTGACCTCTACACTACGGACACCTCTCTAATACGGAAACTTTGCTCTGTTCCTTCGGTGTCCATATTAGAGAGGTTCAGAGTGTGAACGTTTAAAATTTGTCGTTATTTAACTGCCAAATATTGCCTAGGCTATCTCCTTCGCAGAGGCCTCCTAGTCACGATCCACACTTGGCTAAAGAAACAGGTAAAAAAGTAAAGCTATTCTCATCGTTCCATGCGCTCCTATTCTTGGCTTTCACTTACGTCATATCAAAATTCAAAGGCATTAAAAAATAGATTTCGAATCCTAAATGTATATGGAATGGTAGAGAGTTTAAAACTACACATCTTGGCCAAATTTTGAAGTGTAAAAGCATTTCGTTCAAGAGTTATAGGCGAAAGAGTATTAGATATTTTTAGTAAGAAATGTATGGAGCGGCCATCTTTGTGCCCCACTCAGGGGCACAAAGATGGCGGCCAAAAAATCAAAGTCTTAATTACGCCAAAAATCACATCCAAAAATATTGTATTTGCTATAAGCTCAATTAACTCGGCTTATAAGCACTTATAATGCAAACAATAACTTTCAGCTGATTCAATTTTGTTTATTTTCGCGGCTTATCTGAAATAGCGTGACGCATTGCGTGACACATCGGAAGCAGTAAATTAACTGCGAATCTTTCGCCCTCTATATATATATACAGAGGCAAAATTTCGCAGTTAATTAACTGCGAATTTTTTTCCCTCCATATATATACAGAGACAATATTTCGCAGTAAATTAACTGCGAATTTTTCTCCCTCCATATATATATATATATATACAGAGACAATATTTTGCAGTAAAGTAACGGCGAATTTTTCGCTCTGCATATATATCTACAGAGGCAATATTTCGCAGTTAATTAACGGCGAAGTTTTCTCCCTCCATATATATACAGAGACAATATTTCGCAGTTAATTAACGGCGAATTTTTCTCCCTCCATATATATTCAGAGACAATATTTCGCAGTTAATTAACGGCGAATTTTTCTCCCTCCATATATATATATACAGAGACAATATTTCGCAGTAAATTAACGGCGAATTTTTCGCTCTGCATATATATATATACATACAGAGGCAATATTTCGCAGTAAATTAACGGCGAATTTTTCTCCCTCCATATATATATACAGAGACAATATTTCGCAGTAAATTAACTGCGAATTTTTCTCCCACCATATATATTCAGAGACAATATTTCGCAGTAAATTAACGGCGAAGTTTTCGCTCTGCATATATATATATACAGAGGCAAAATTTCGCAGTTAATTAACGGCGAATTTTTCTCCCTCCATATATATATATATACAGAGACAATATTTCGCAGTAAATTAACGGCGAATTTTTCGCTCTGTAATATAAAGAGAAAATTGAACGTAAACGCTTTTTTATTTTCACTGAGAAAGTTAATTGCGAAATTTTTAATTTTCTCTATAGAGGTATTTAACTGCGAAATTTTTATTTATATATATACCCCCCCCCCCCCCCCCATCCTGGGGCAAAACATTGATAGGTACATAACGTCGAACGCAATAATTATCTCAGTACAGTATGCTTTTTTTCATAAACTTCTTTGTTTGATTTTTCTCAACGCCTAGTTCTTAAAAGCAGTTCTAAAGTGTTCAGCACATGATTAGCTTAATATAATAAGCTTTGAATAAGCTCTGTCTACGATAACACTGTACATTCTGCTTTATTACCGCAAAAATTTACTGAATAAGAAGAGAAGAAAAAAATACAGGTGTATAGTGGCACAATATATATGAGAATAAAGTCATTCTTTTACGAAGTGTTATAATTTTGATACTTTTGATAACTTAGGAAAGAATTATCGCCGTTCGCGTCGAAATTAATTTGACAACAAAACTATTTCCTCGGCGGTCCGCATGTTGTGTCATTTGTCCGGTTTTACGAATTGAACTGTCTGACAGTTTTACATCTTGTTTGAAACACTATCAGAAAAATCCTATTAAATAGATAACTGGACAGTTCTAAAGTGTCAAAAGATGATTTGAAAATCACTTAAAATATTATCACTTTCGTGCTGTATGCCAATAAACTGCTTCAGGCGAAGAAAACATAAACTTTTATATCAAATGCACGGAACGGAAATTATCTCTTCACTGTCCTTTGTTGAACCTTTGTTGTGGATTTGATAACCAGGGAAATACTTGTCTTCACTTCTATCTCCTCATTTCCAGATTGTAAATTGGTTTTGCGTAAAATCTCAATACGAATTAAAGCTAGCGACCATGTCAGCTCCCTCATCTTTTTCTTGCTCTAAAAATTTTGGTAACATCCGAGGCGCGCTTGTTGTTGGCTGCTTTCTGACAGTCACGGCCGTCGAAGCAGAGGCTATGAAAGCGGTGGATTTTACATGTACCAAATCAGCAGTCGGTGCGCTTCGGTGCAATTCGTCTGAACTTGGAAATCAAGCAGCTTCTCCTCCCTTTGGTGGCGACATATACCATCGCCTTCTTTGCGAGGGGCAAGATCGACCGATTCGGATTTGTTTTTTGAAAGCCTCTTTTAGTTTTACATGAAGAAGTTGAACGTTTGTTGAGATGACTGACACATCACTTTCAGTTCCATAATTTTCTTCTTGATATGCAGCACTTTTTTACACAAATTGTGCAGAGGTATGCATTGGTCGATCGTTCAGATGATTTTTTACCGTCCAGGAGAACGCGGAAAGGAGTAAGGACTAGCTTCTTATGCCGCAACAACGGCATGACAGTGTTAAGTTATAAAGGCTTGTTTCCAACCTTTTCAACACTTTACAAAGACATTTTCATGTTTTTTGACGCGAGCAATTCGCTTTATTGCTGCGAGCCCTTTGGCGAGCAGCACACTAATCGTGACAGGCTTCCTGGGTTTCATTTGACCGAGTGAGACCTGGGCGCTTTATATACGGCGCAATAGCTCGTTTTGAGGATTTCGTGGACTTTTTCGTGGACTATGATTTTGAGTGAGGATGCAGTATGTATCGTCAGCGGCAGTAGTTGTAGAATTCTGCGTGGTCAGGATAGGTCTGAACATATACAACTGTATTAGTAACTGTAAAATCAACTGTATTAGCGCGCGCTAAAATAGCGAATTAATTTCGCGATCATATGGCGAGTAAAATTGTCATTTTAAGAGAAAACATGATTGGTTTTGAACGGCTGTATTAGTAACTGTAAAAACAACTGTATAATAAGCGCGCGCTAAAATTGCGAATTAATCTCGTGATCATGTGGCGAGTAAAATTAGGAGACTTTAGATCGGACGACGAGTACGAGATTGAGTACGAGTACGACTTTTAAAACTTAGTTCGCCGTACTCTAAAGAACCATTTACCACACAAATTTTATACCTAGAGTCTTCTTATCTTCTGGTTTGCAACAGGAGGGACCGATAGTTTTGGGGACGTGACTGGCTTTAAATTCAAAAGTCGTACCCGTACTCAATCTCGTACTCGTCGTCCGATCTAAAGTCCCCTATTGTCATTTTAAGAGAAAACGATGATAGGTTTTGAACAACTGTATTAGCAACTGTAAAAACATCTGTATTAGCGCGCGCTAAAATTGCGACTGAATTAATCTCGCGATCATAGTCATTTTGAGAGAAAACGATGAATGTTATCGAGTTTCTAAAAGTAGTAATTTCTCTCAAGTCTGCAATTGCATGGTTGAAAGATAAAAAACCTGATAAAGAGCAACCACACAAGTCCGGAGTGTGACGCTTTGTTTTTTTTTGAGCAATTTTTGAGTGACATTTTGTTGTTTTTTTTAACTTGTCAAATTTGAATTGTTTTCATTTTTGAACTTTAATTAGTACTTTGCTGACGCAATTTGATGACATTAAATTCACTATTTCAGCGCGCGCTAATACAGTTGGTTTTTCGCTATATAGCGCGGCACTCCTAAAGGTAACCAAAGCCGAGGTTTTGCGTTCTTGCTCGAGGTAAGCTGTTTACTTATTACGCAGAGTTATCATGCAAACACAATTTTATCATTCGCTGGAAGAAGTCATGGAAACTACCGGAAAATATGGATTACGAAATCCTTTAGCTTGCGACCGCTGACCAATGTTTTTGTTGAAGTTAATCGCCCCGTCCGGGCCTCGTTTAATTTTGCGTCAAATTTCCCACTATGTAGCACGAGGGAGGAAAGATTGCGTGACAAGCCCTAAGGATGTCTACATTGGACTATGACTATGCGGAGCTAACCCCTCCTCGTCGTATACCCGGGGGCATAAAACATTACAAGCTAAGCAATGGAAAACGACGAATTCTGTACTATTTGGTACTATATTTATATTTAACACAAATTCATGCTTATTATTCAAACAATTCACTTACATTTTTGGGAAAATATATACAAAAAAAAGAACAGTAATCATAACATAGCCTATTGACAATCATAGGTATTGACACTACACTGTATTTGATGAGTAACATCGCAGCACTTCACTGGCTCTCAGCTATTTCTAGTTTATAGCGGAGCACTTGCCAGGCCGAAGGCCTGGCTGCGCAGCTCCATACTCATAGAACCGATGCCCTTCATTTTTCATGGTCATGGCTAGCGGAATGTTTCGCGGGCGCGCGTGTGCCCGACGCCGCCCTCCGCCGTCGCGCAGGACTAGCTTCGCGCAGGACTAGCTCGCGGGCGCGTATGACGTCGGAAAACATGCGCGTTCGACGTCATGTTGAAACCAAAGCGAGGCTTTGTTTTTCGCGCGGTTACACGGCCGAATGTCACGTCAGCTAGAAAAACACTTTGATGTTTTTCTGTGAATTTACTAAGCGGAGAAAACCGTTTAAATTAAAGGCGTTATTTCCCTGAATATTTCGCGGTTTGCTACTCAAGACAAGGATACTAATTAAGGGACACTCAGAAGCCGCTTTAGTGTAAAAAGACGAGCTTTCAGGGATAAAATCTTGTTTTTTATCAATGCGGGAGATGTTTGTTTTCTACGGATTTCAGAACCAGAAGCGGAGATTTGAATTTCCAAGCAAGCGAGGGACTAAAGGTAAAACAGATTACAGTTTTCGATGAGAATTTATGTTGATATCAATCTGTGAGTGACTTTTTATTGGTGTTATTGTTAGTTTTGGAGAATTGATTTTAAAACGTGCTTGAATTCAGTTGTATCGATCTCTTGAATTTCATCGAAGAAAGCTTGAACTCGATGAGCTATAATTAAATGGTACGCGTTTTGCTTTTAAACGTAAACTAATGGAGATTTCAATAAATTTTTTCGAAAGAAGATTATGTTGTCCATTTTTATGTGTTTGTTCATTCATTAGATAGATTTAAAAGCGATTTTATATAAACAAAACAAGACTGATTTTATAGTACAGTTCCATCTTCACTCGCATCGCCTTATGCAAATATGTTTGTGTATTTTTGCAATTTCTGATTTTCAAATCAGTTTCTCGAGCAATTTTTGGCAAACAAAAACTGTATTTTATTCGGAAAGTAGTGGTACTAGTTATTCCAGACAGAGAAAAGTTGTTTTTGTGAACTTTTGTACGGTCTATAAAAATGTACTGTGCAGACGGTCGCGTAATACTGTTTTTGAGAATTGCTAAAATTGAAAATAGCCCGTTCGTCAATCTTAATTCTTGTGCTTCCAACCTTTCACCTTAGTTAAGCTTGTTCAAAGTGCGACGCTGTTAGGCTTGGGCTATCTATATATATTATTCGCAAAGGCACTTCTGGTAAAATATAGTAGCCAATCACAACTGTTTTTAAACCGGAACTCCCAGAGGTCCGCAACCTTGGTGCTGACCAAAAGGAACGCGGCCTCTGGGAACGAGATGTGGTGACTACGTGTAGCTTATTTTAGTCTCTCAGCCGACCAATACACTGAAATGAAAGCGGAGGATCGTGTGGTAAAACGCACTACTGTACTAGTACTGGCGTTCAACGGCAAGTGCTTCGCAAAATGATCGGCGTGTATCTGAAGTGAAAGTGCGTCAAATCCGTAATCTGGTGAGTACTGTTCCTACCTAAAGCGAGGGTTGCATAATAAATTGTGTTAAAAACACGCTATTTTAGTAAGAAAGGCGACATTTCGGTAATGTGTCTCAGCTTGGAAACTGTGAAGAAATGTTTATTAAAATTAGGAATAAAAAAATAGTATACACTCACGCTCTTAACAGGACCTCTAAACGTGTTCCTGTGCCAGTTTTGCGGATTCCCGAATTTCCCGCGCGATGAGCTCTTCTCGTCTGTTCTCGTTGTCCTCTCTTTCGCCTTGTGCTCTCGCGTCCCTAGACAGCATTGTGACAACACCACCAATTAAACACTGCACTCCACAAAAAACCTTTGGGGAAAACCATAATTCGTCGGCACAGTATTTGGAGGCCCAGTATTTAGAAATGTATGAAGAAAAAACATGCAGAATGGTAGTTTTACACGACAGTATCCGGGGTACAATGTTTTGTCATGGTAGTCAGTACTTTTCTAGCTGTGAAATGCGTAAGCGGTTTGCGCGTAGGCGTAGTATAAAACCTGGGTATATAGCGAAAGTATAAAAAACAGCATTGACGCATTTCACAGCTACCATTCTACATTTTTTTCTTAATACATTTCTAAATTTTGTGGAGTGCAGTGTTCGGCGAGAAATCGAGCACATAGGCATTTCAGGCGAGCGATCGATGCTTTAGAAAAGCTTCTGTTAAGAAAATTGAAAGAATGCGACGAGTTTACATACAATGCTAACACTGTGGACATTCGTGGTGTTTGGTGAATGTTTGGTTGGTGAGTTATCATCGATCAAAGTGCAAACATGAGTTGTATGAATGGGCAATGCACTGGAGTTTGACAATGTATCTACTCGTGTTCAAGAAATATGGAAGAACAGGCAATCAATTCAGGTTAGTGTCAAGGAATTGAAGTTTCGTTACTGAAAAATTTAAATCTTTATATCAATGCGTGAGTAAGATACGCGGTTCTTTTATTGTGATTGATTTCCACTCGATTTTCCTTCAGTTTCAGTGGCAATTTGCTTAAATTTTTTACCATCCCCCAAAATTCTCTTACAATTCTTCATATGCTCAAAAGTCAAATAATATTCCATCTATTCCCTTCAAAGACTGAATTTCAGCTAAAGAGTAGGCCATCAAGATTTTAGAATTTATCTGTCACTACAAATTATTTCAGCAGTCTAAAGCGAAGCGAAATCGCATGACGACTCTTATCATAAAGTTTGTTTACTTGTGACTTGGAGAGAAATTATAATTCTTCATGCCTACCTTTGAGAATTCATATTTTGAACAAAATGCCATCAATTCACTTGAATTAAAAATTTAATGACTGCTAAAGTGTAAGCGATCAAGATTTTAGAATTTATCTACTACAAATTATTTCAGCAGTCTAAAGCGACGCGAAATCGCACAATGACTCATATCATACCAGTTTGTTTACTTCGTGACTGAGAGAAATTATAATTCTTCGTGCTTACCTTTGAGAATTCAGATCTTTAATAATATTCCATTGATTCACTTGAATTAAAGACTGAATTACGGCTAAAGAGTAAGCGATCAAGATTTCAGAATTTATCTGCCATTAGAATTTAATTTTAGTTTGTCGAGCTTATCATGAAAGCATTGAAGCTAGCGGAGACGCCAGCTGACAAGTTGGCGGCAGTTTTCCTGTCGTTACGCTCGACTGAGTTTGATGGATAGTTTAAACCCAGCATTCCTGCCAGTACATCTGCTCACCAGAAAATGCACTCAAATCGTTTGTCAAATAGCATTTGCTCGTATGCTGCACAATATATCAGCAGAACACACGGCCCCAGTGGGGCCCTATTTTTTTAAAACTTTGGTTGACTATGGGTGTTCAACACCCTTTTAATTTTCAAGTGATCGGCATTTAATTTCTCCACATTGTGACACACATATATTACATAGTATACAATGTCAAACAGTCAGGTGACGAGCAAAGAAAAATTATCATGCATTACATGTTAGCATTTCTTATTCATGGGTCAGCTCTTAGGAGCCTCTGATATATTTTTTATTGGATAATATTTTATTGATTTGGGTCAACCTAAATTTGAATTAAGGAGGCTCGTACCCATTTCTCAAGTCCACACCTTTTCAATTTTAATGAGCCATATCTCTTGTTGCAGCGGATTAAAAGTCAAGCCACTTTGCATGCAAACACACAATACATTGAACTTTATGGAAGTATAGGATTTGTTTACATCAGTGCTTCCATGGCAACGGAATGGTGATCCTCTGAAATTCACAAGTTACGGAGTTTCTCTAGATCAAGAGAAATTTTTGTAAAACCCGCTAGTGGACTAGTTGATTAGACCATGGGCTTCAACTGGACAAAGTTTGAAAGAAATGTATGAGAGCGTTTTTGAAATTTTTAGGGATGAAGTTTTGGGGATTATAAATACAGAGAAAAACATACTATCAACATGATTGGCTGATATCTAAAGAAAACGATGCACGGTGGGAATGTAGTTTAATCTCGTAGTAGTTTGATTCCATTTGAAATAGTGTGTGAAAAAGTGAGGGGGTTGCTTTGGCCGATTGCGAGAAAGAAGGATTTGATTAGCGTGTGTTCAGCTGCTCTTGTTGTCATTTTTGTATGAAATTTAGTCTACGCCTACAAATGTGATGATAATTTGAAAACCGCAAGATAATTTTTTTTAAAAAATTTGACAATCTCGAGATTTTTCGTGTGACATATTAAAGAAGCACTGTTTCTGCATTTCGTTTATAAATTTCCAAATTGGGATATGTTCTTGTCCTGCAATTTTAAATAGACCCTCGGTATGGCTGCTTTACAGCATAATAGCGCGACATAGAGTGCGTAATGGTTTTTTTTATATTTTGATTTTATTTATTTATGCAAAACATTTACTTAACAAGCAAATTTGAAAGGTTACAATGCAAAGGAATACATGACAAAATGTGACAACTACATGCTAGACTAGACATTCCGAGACTGGGTTGGCATTGGCGATTTCAATTTTTGTTTATAGTCTGAAACGGCACTAATCATTTGGTAACTTCAATAGTTAACAGTATGTTTTAATTGAAGGACCGAGAGCATAACCAGCCTATATGACTTTTTAGGCCTTTTTTAATTTTTTCTTGCTCAGAGTTGTCCATTTTTGGCATGTGAACTAGAACTTAGTTGCAAAACATTGTTCAGAATTTTTTGTTGTTGTTTTTTTCCGTCGTTTTCGAGAAATAACGTTTGCAAAAAAAAATCAAAGGCTCCTGTTTTCACACTGACACGGTTCGATATTTTTTTAAAATTAAACGTAAGGATTTTTGACGAACGCAAAAAAAATAAATCACTTTCATAATGTCCAGTTCGAAAAACAAAAAACAAAAAAAAAAGAGATGCTGAGCATGAATCGAACCTGTAGCCGTCCGAGATCAAATCCCAGACCAAACCACTAGACCACCAAGGAACACATGCTCAGTTCAGACTAAGTTTTATTATTTAAAGGTTGATACGCATCAAAACGCATATCTCGATTTCAAAATCCTTTTAGATAGAATTTAATGTTGCATTAAAGATTTTTGCAGAATATCAGCGTTTGAATTTGGACAATAACAAAAATGACCGTTTTTAACGTCATAGAAAAACAACAAAAATCACGTCTTTGCCTTTAGTTTTTTTTATTCAAATCATCTTGGCAAACCCAAAAGTCAACATTCACAGCAAAATTCAGTCCTAGTCCTAGTTTAGCAGTGATTTTTTTTGCTCTTATTCGTTGCTCGGGCCAAATTACAGCCTCTCGTTCTAGTGCATACTGACCTTGCCTCGTTTTTTAACATCACCAGCGCACTGCATGCTGGGAAATAGCCACAATTTTTGACAGCGTTCGTTTCTTTCCGCACACATTTCATATTTATACTAAGTCCACAGCCACTCTGACCCACCGGAAATTTTATGCTGGTTGTGTTCTTTAGTGGTCGCAACTTCCAAAATTTGCCAGGGTAGGTCGAGAAATTCATCCAGAGTTGAGTCCCAAGGCTACTTCGTTTCGTGGCGGCTATTTTTCCAGTTCAACGAGCAACGAGCCAAATTCGTTCACGAAGTACAACACCTAACTCGGTTCATTGATAAAGTGGACTCTGAACTACCTTCAAGCTTAATGATGCTCATCAGGCAGCTACTAAAGATGAATCAAAGTGCCCTCTGGGCTATCTCCTGTAAGTTTTTCCCATCATGCAATGCTGTCATATTATGTCCGAATATTGTTTTTGATGTTGCAATTGGACATTTAGGTTAGAGTGCATGGTTTCTTAAGTTCAATTTCTCTTTTGACAATTTTGTTTGCATGTAATTGGTAATGGTTATGCAGTCCTCTTGTCTTGTGCTTGGAGCAAGTTTCAGTACTTTCAACTCGTCTGGATTTTCACCTGGTTTATTATCAAGAACCTCATACAAACATTGTGTTACTGTTGCCCTCCCTAAACCCGCGCCACTACTTAAAAGTGTCAATTGCTTTTCGTCGTTTTTAACAGAGAGTAACATGGTAAAAAAAACTCCATTTGTTCTCTGTTCAAAGAATGAACAAGTTCTTTATAACTGTTATCATTTGCTGTAGAAAAAATTCCAGCATTACTTAAAAGAATGTTCCCTTAGTGATTGTTATCTAAACATTGGTTAAAGCAACCAAATAGTTCACTGTATTGTGTTTCTTCACTTATATCCTGCTCATCGCTATGTTGAGCAGACGGAGCTACAGTATCTAACTGATCACGTTCCGTATTTTCAGTATCTCCCATGGCTTTTTCTTAAGAGTTCTCCTTTCTTTTCTTTTGAATATAACATGTTTTACTTGCTGAAATCTCATTTCTACATGGGATATAAAGCATCAAGAGCTCTCTGCAATTAATATTCAGCATCCATTTTATTAAACATAACTAAATGAATGATTTAGCTTTCATTCTGCGAAGAAGTTTCATTCCTCCTTTCAAGTAAAATTCTTTACAACTTTGTTCTCTGTTTTCATTATTGGGATCATCATCAATCTTATCGTCAAAATCTGTTTCAGGCGGAAATCTAGTTCTTGTAAACTTACTCAGTATTCATCCTCTCATCTTAACTTTTGTTTTAATGTCACTGTTAACAAACAGTTATACCAAGAACAGAAATGAACTAAACATAGTTGCTAGAGCTGTCGTGGTTGTCTTTGACATTTTCATTCTTGGATCTTAGACACTTGTACATCTCATTGTGACGAAGAAACACTCTTTCACAAGCCTTGCATGTCGCAGACTTAAACACTGCATCACGAACTAAGAAATTTACTGATCATAACATTTTCATAGCGATAACATAAACTTATTTATCTTACAAAACGACTCTGAGCCAAAGAAACCCTAATATATGCCTAATGAAAATCTAATGGGACAAATATCTCGCAGGTCTACTCGGGAAACCTATTCTAAAGGCTACTTTAATACATTTTGCGACTAGTGGGAGTCGTGTTTGGCCTGTCTCTTTTTTTACTTTTTTGTGATTATTTTTTACAGAGACTACACCGTAAAATGCTGCTTATGAGCCCTGGGCTTATGTAACTTCGTAAGGGTTTTTTGGCTGGCAAGCAAAAATATTGCCATAAAGAAGCATTCTTTCAGTTAATTTTATTTTGGCGTAAACTTTTGCAAAGAATTTCTGTTAAGGAATTAAGAAAGGAATAAGGAATTAATGGGTACAACCGGAGTAATGTTTTGTTACCGATGGGCCTATAACATGGTGGACTTTTTTTATTTACTCCATTACTTCATTTACTCCATTACTATGGAATTACTCCATTATTATGGAACGCATGGAGCACAACATTACTTCACGAGAATTACACGCTTGTTGTACAAACTTGAGATACGTAGTGTAGTCTTGTGTATGTCTCAATGAATTCAAGATACATTAGTACAACTCTACCAGTGAAGCTGTTCTTCGCATACAGAGGATATACTATTGGATGCAGTGATCGCATTACCATGATAAGACAACGGAAGTTCTGTCTAGCTCCAAGTCACTACTCAACAAAAGAATAAACTAAAGAGCTAAAAATACCTGGAAGAAGTCGTGATTCCAATATAGGAACATGACAGGAGCTTATTACTCCTGAACATGATTGCATTTTCACTCTTGGATCTTTAATAGACACTTATCCGTGATCAAGAAACACTTTCTCACGTGTCTTGCACGCCGCAGGCTGTGGACACTTATCACGGCCTATTTACTAATCCTAATATTTCCACAGCGGTAACATACATGTAATCTTCAGCCGATTGCCATTTATTTTGCAACACGAGTCTGAGCCAAAGAAACCCCAGCTAATATATGCCAGGACAGTGTAGAGAATACATAAAGAAATAAAATAATTATAGTCATGGCTATGGCATGAAATCCTCCGGGATCGATCCTGTCATTAGAGAAATTATCCAAAGATCAATGGGTCAATATTATCGAGCAAAGTAGACAGATAATTGTGACTTGTAACATCCTAACAGTGATCTATAGAAAGGGACAAATACCTCGTAAACCTACTTGGGAAAGTTATTTTAAAGGCTTTTAAATACTTCTTGCGACTAGTGGGAATCGTGTTTGGCCTGCCTCTTTTTATACTACAATATATAAAGAGCTTATGACGCGTAAATAAGCCATTTCACAGATTCGAATACCAGATATATTAAAACTATCGATAGAAAAAATCTAAGGACCATCCGTACCACAATTATCTCTTTAAGCAGAGACTAAATTGGGCATGAATCTTCTGACCAAAATGAACCAAAATGAGGCCTAAAAAATTAAAAACAAAAATGAACTAAAACCCCGAACCTCACTGAAACCTAACTGTTTGACACTGGTTTGTTTGACCTGGAAATTCAACCTGATGACAGTATTGCAAAACTCTGCTTAATCATTTCTAATGATATGGCTCAAGAAAATAAAACAGGTTTGTTTAGTAAGATTGATTCTTTCTGTACAAACTTCAATATTGAGAAGACTGCGATAAACTTAAGCATCCCATCTTTTTTCTTGTCAAAGGCAAAACAATATTTTTACATGTCTAAAAAATCACCCACTCAATCTAATTAATGCAAATAAAAAACATAATTTTATTCGATCTTTAAAAGTGAAATGAAATACTTCAGTTTAATTAACCATATCCTGAACATAGTAAAATTACTTCTAAATTCAGGATAGGAAATCACACCTTAAGAATTGAAAATGCTTGAATTACAATCCCTAAAACTGCTGAACACCTTTAGTTAGAATTTGCACCCACTGTACACTTAATTTAGTTGAAGATGAAATGCACTTTTTTATTTCACTGTATGCACTGTATGTTATATGATGAACTACAAAATACCTTTTTAGACAAAATTATTAAACAAAATAGGTTTGGATTATCATGAGGTTTTATTTTTTTTAATACTGATCAACATATTAGCGGGCTAACTGCTGCTTTTGTCACTCAAGCAATGAAAACAAGAACAAAAAATAGTCAATAGTACTTGTAATTGTTTTACAATTAATAAATTAATTAAATTTAATTAATTAATTTTTTATTCTAGATTTCTTTATTGTAATTTAAGTGATTTTAATTTCCTTACTTATTGTAATTGGTTCGGTAATACCATGTATTTAGAAATGGGAATACTGAAATAAAATTGTTGCCAGTGTTGTTGTATCATTTGACAGTTTGAACCTATTTGACAAGCATAAGTTTGAGCCTTAAAAATTAACAAAAATTGAACAAAAATCAAAGGCCAACCGGCAAAATACATTTAATCCTGGCACAATACACTGTACGATGACTCACTAAAAATAAAATAATGTCGCTTAGTCTACAGTAAAACAGTCACCTTGATAAAATAAAATTCTTTTATTCACATCTTACAAAAGCGTTCGTGAAATTGTTTCTGATTACTTTCACAAGCACGCTTATTGAAAAGTTCTATATTTGTTTGTCAACCTACAAGGAAATTGAAATCACTAGTTCGTTAAAACCTATTGTTGTTTAATTTAGTCAGTCTTTTATATAACTTGCAAATGGAGTAAATTAACCGACGACATTTTTAACTAAAGGGACACTGCCCCGACAGAAATATCGTGTTTTTATGATTATGGCCAGGAGCTTGCTTTAGCTTGCTTTATCATCTGAAAATAGCCAAAAGTGATGAACGCAGAAAAATATGAATTCATTAAAAAGACAAAATAACGACAAAATTCCACCAGAATCGAAACTTTGAATATTTCTTGACCACATGTCACGTAATCAAAATTGCTTAACCGTAATCAACTTCAATTCTTCTAATCCCGCACTTTTTTTCCAAACTACTGCTTCTGTTTTTCTCCTTGAGAATCTTTTAATCCAATTTAGTTGTATATTTGGTGGCATTTGGCGATATAACATGGAAATTAATAAACATATTATTTCAACAAAACTTCATTGTAAACGTACAGCATACAACCATTCTCAGTCAGCAATGTCAGCCTTACCTCAAACTCTCCTTTACCTTTCTTAAAACGTAGTTCTATAAATAATACCAAATGTCCTGAAGCAACCAGTTTGACAAACCAGACTGGACAAACATTAAAACGCATCGTAAAGGATATTAGTCAAGCGCGCTGCGATCCAGTGTGCCAAATATCTGACCAACTTGAGTCTACATTAGGTTAGATAAGATTACATTACGTTACACTTTTTGACGCTCGATACAATGAAATATATGCTGCAATATGTTCCCAAAAAAACATAGAATTCATAATCGTACGCCTTAAAAATCATCGCTATGAAAAAGAGATATTAAACAGTAGGAATGTTACCTAACTGAAAAAAATATATTTCGAGGCATTTTTCGAAACAGGCAAACAGCGTGCCAGATTTTATATGAAATTTTAACACTCATATTTGTTCACTGTCAGAGGTCAAGTCAAGAAACCACTGTCTTAAAATTATTGAAATAGCGAGAGCTTAAATTTTTGTTTCGGTAAGTATGTGGCTTCCATGCTGCCCCACCTATTTTGTCAATGGCATAAAGAGCAACATTCCAGTCACCTCCTATAACTAGGTTCCCAATATCAGTGTTGGACATTAAATATTCATGTAAAGAATGCAAAAATTCATTCTGCTGTTGTAAGTTGTTTGGAGCATAAATATTACATACAGATAAGTTGCCTGCTTCAGAAGCTATGTCCATTGAGATAATTCTCCCATTTTGGTCTTTGTTGAAGTTGTTAACCGTCTGACTATATAAGGGGTTAATTAAGATACAAACACCTCTACTATTAATTGAGCCGTGTGAAAAGAAAATGTCACCTCCCCACTCTCTCCTCCAAACTGTTTCATCACCTGGTTTTGAATAAATTTCTTGCAGAAAATAAAATAAGCAATTCTGATCTTTTAAAAACCTAAAAATACTTCTTCTTTTAACCTGATTTCTCAGCCCTCTGACATTTAATGACATGACACTTAAATTGCCCTGGTAGACTATAGTGGCAAATATAGAGCTTGAAGCCAGGAAAAATGCAGCGAAAAATGGTGCTCATATGGTTTGATTGAATAAAAATTGAATTTTCCCCAGTGGATACAAAAAAAAACACACATAAAAACAAAAACATGCTACATATACTATGTGGTCGCGGCATTTCTAGCGCTATGGTACTGATTCGATGAGTTAGTATTGATCCATGCTCCCTGAAAAACGAAATTTCCTAGAAAAAAAAACAACTAATTTATGGCAATATATAAGTAGGTCAAAGCTGCAAAGTAAGGTTGAAGTTAAAACTGATCTCTATTACAAAACCAGGGTTCCATTTACGTACGTTGATCTGCCTCCAATGCGCTAAAGTAGGCCCTGCTTCCTTGCTCCTTAGCAGCTTTTAAGTTTGGTAGCATTAAACATCGTCTGTCGATGAGCTCCTTTGGCAGGTCCTCGTAGATTACGAAATTTGTTCCTTTCAGTTCCTTCACCTTTTTACGCACCAGTTCATGATCAGTAAATCGAAGAAATCTGGCCAAGATCGGGCGGGGATTATTGCTGATCTTTCTCCCAATTCTGTGCACTCTTTGAAACTCGATTTCCCTCGTGTCCTCAATGTGTAATTTTTCCTCCAGAAACTTCCACAGAACCTCACGTGTGTCTTCCGCTCCTTCGCCATCAACGTCCTCATTTAACTCCACATGGATGTTCACAAATTTGAGGTTTTCTCTTCTACTGTAGGCTTCTAAATACAACAATTTTTGATGTAATAAGCTAGTCTCAAGGTTGTATTGAGTTTTAAAATTATTCATATTCTCGTCCGCCTGTTCAACAGAGCCGTTCAAAAATTCTACACTCTCTAGCTTGTGAGTGAGTTTGTCTGTCTCATCGTGTTTCGCTTTAAGTTGTGTGATCTCACCATGCAGAGCACTCACATTGCTCTCCAATTTGGAGACTGTTGCATTTACTTCTTGTAGTTTTACTTCGACTCTATCTAGCTTTACAAGTTTCTTTTCTAGCGCCCCAAGTCGGGAGAGAACTCGGTCTAATCGCTCGTTTATCTGTTCCACCATATTCAATGTAGCTAATGCCTCCTCCTTGTCTCCTTCGATAGATTCGTTTCTGGGCTTTTTTCGTCTGGAGAAGGGCTGCTTTTCTCACTGAATTCGCCGCTACTTTTTCTTCTCTCCTTTCGTTTGGAATTTTTATGTTTACTAGCCATATAAAGGGAATGTAACTCGAATTTCGAAGGGAGCTCCACAAAACGTAATGTTATTACAATTCTCAAGCCAGTTATTAGCATGTTTCGGAAAATTCTTCGGAAAGCAATCGAGCATTCTGTTTGATGCAAATAAATTTTTTGCTTAAGTTTTGCATGTGCATATGAAACTTGAAAACAATACTCGTGAATAATGGGGACGCTCATTATTTGTAAACACACAATCAGCAGGAAAAAATTGGTACATTGGAGGCCCTATTTTATTGCCTTGCATGTCTTCAATGTCCTTGAAACTTGCAGGCCATATAAGTTGATGATTAATCTCGAGATTGTCAAATTTTTAAAAAAAATTATCTTGGGGTTTCCAAATTATCATCACATTTGCAGGCGTAGACCAAATTACATACAAAAATGGCAACAAGAGCAGCTGAACGCACGCTAATCAAATCCTTCTTTCTCGCAATCGGCCAAAGCAACCCCCTCACTTTTTCACATGCCATTTCAAATGGAATCAAACTACTATGAGATGAAACTGCATTCCCATCGCGCATCGTTTTCTTTAGATATTAGCCAATTATATCTATAGTATGTTTTTCTCTGTATTTATAATCCCCAAAACTTCATCCCTAAAAAATTCAAAAATGCTCTCATACATTTCTTTCAAACTTTGTCCAGTTGAAGCCCTTGGTCTAATCAACTAGTCCACTAGCGGGTTTTACAAAAATTTCTTCTTTTTTTAAATAATTTTTTTTATTTTTTATTTTTAAATTTTGCACAGATTACAATGTTATACAATTACAAATAAACTATACAAAAAAAATGATATGATACAATTGAATAAATATTCCAAAAAAAAAAAAAATAATAATAATAATAATAATAAAGAGGGGTGGTAGAAGGTCAAATTGTAAAAGGTACTTAATACGCATATTAATAACCGGGTGAAAAAGTGACCCATCAAAAAACATCAACTAAAAAGAAAACTTAAAGTCATCAAGATAAAAACGAAAGAAGTGGGTCCCACTTTTTGAAGTGCTTAAGAAGAATTCCATTTTTTTTTGCAATATATAATTCTAATTTGTAAGTTGATCTAAGTTTAGCTTTGAAGACTAGAAGTGATGGGACAATGCTAGAATATTTAGATGAAAATGGTTTACTAAAAAATACTAATAAATGGTTTACCAAAATAAAATTATTATTTAGGTCGAATTTCCCAAACAAAATGTCTATTAACGATACATTGAATGATATATTAAATTCTTCTGCAAGCCACTTCAACAGATTATTCCAAAAAAGACTTGATGACTTACAAAAAATAATAAATGCTTCAGGGATTCCTCTTCCTCGTTACAAAATGCACATAAGGGTGTATCTACCAATTTAAACTGATAAAGTTTCTTGTTTGTAAAAATAATAAGTAAGATTTAATAACTTGTACTAGAATTCTCTCAGCTTGGTATCTAAAGTTATTTCAAAGGCCAATGAATATAACCTTTCCCAATCTACCGAAATTTCCGGGTATCTACTCAAAATTTTTGCCTTAGCAGTGGGTGGGGTTTGTTTCTGAGATCGAATTTCTTTGAAAACCAACTTAGATGTAGCACATGTAAGGTTGGCTATTTTGCCCGATAACGATATTTGAAAGACAGTTTCGTCCAAAGAAGAGGGTGCACAAAAGGGGCCTGCTTTAATTGTTGAACGCCATTCCTTAGGAATAGCGTCTACGATGCCCATCAAGGCAAAAGAAAAGCAAGGGGGCAGTGGGGCATTTGCAATTTTCCCACTTTTGAGGAAGATGCCATCTTTGGATACCAGGTCGCCAACTTTAACAATCCCGTGGTTGTAAAAAAGGGTTGAAAGAATGATTTTCCTTCACATAAGATGTGCTTGTTATTCCAGATAATTTGATTCATTATACTTTCATATGAGATCAAATCTAAGCGATTCATTGAGGACCAGGAAGGCATCCAAGCATTCTTTGCAAAATACAGGCAACAAAATATCTAATTGATGACTATCGAAGTTACAGTGTAAAAGAAATTTACCACCTACTTTCTCTAGGTAGAAATCTAAAACATTCTTCCAGGGACTTTCATAATCCTCGATGTATTTTTTCAGACAGATAATTCTTTGTGCTGGTATCATAGCTTTAAGATCAAGCATTTCTAAGCCGCCATCTTCAATGTCATTTATTAAGGCTGAATGTTTCACCTTGTCTTTGCCCCTCCAAATAAATGAATAAAGCTCTTTATTAACTTCTTTAATTAGTTCATTTGGCACTGAGGTCGCCGCCACTTTGGACATGATTTTCGGGATAGCAAATGACTTAACTATTTGTATTCTGCCGATGATAGTCAGATCTCTCCACCTCCATATATTAAGCACTTCTTTAATAGATTTCAAAATTGAGTCAAAGTTGTCTCTTCTTCTAGTGACGTGATTGTAATCAAAGTGCACACCGATAATTTTAATGGAAGATTGAAAGTCGTGATGAAATGCTTTGCCCTCTAACTTCCCTGAACCTAAACGAAAAAATTCTGTTTTCTCCTCATTAACTTTCACCCCCGAACAATCAGAGAAGCTTTCAAGACTTTCTCTAAGATAATAGTAAGAGGATATGTTTCGAAGAAAACAACTTAAATCATCAGCAAAAAGTGACAATTTCACCTCAACTTTACGAATTGGAATACCTTGAATCTTTTCGTTTTGTTGAATATGACATGCAATGATTTCTAATCCTAATATAAAGAGAAATTGGGATAATGGATCTCCTTGGCGCACACCTCGGCCAATGGTAAAGTAACTTGAAGAAAAACCATTATTTATGATACAACTTGATATATTTGAGTAGAATGTGCGAATCCATTTAATAAAAGATGGCCCGAAGTTGAACGCCTCAAGAACCTTGTATATGTATGAGTGGTTAAGAGAGTCAAATGCTTTCTCAAAATCAATTGCGATGAGAATTCCTGACATTCTCGTTTGTTTGGTGTACTCTAAAACATCGTCAATAGTTCTTATAGCATCAAAATTGGATCTTCCCTTCATGTATGGACTTTGATTGTAGTGAATTAAGTCAGGTAAAATTGGCTCCAATCGTTTAGCTAAAGTTTTAGAGGCGATTTTGGTGTCAACATTGATACGTGAGATTGGACGCCAGTTTTTAATTAACCTTTTATCTTTGTCCTTCTTTTCCAGTAATGTAATTACAGCTTGTTTCTGTGAATTAGAAAGCTCGCCATGTTCATGCACGTAATTGAAACATTCAACTAAATGTTTGCCCACCAGTGGCCAAAAAGCTAAATAAAATTCTACTGTGAGACCATCATTCCCTGGAGTTTTGTTCTTTTCAAAGGTTTTAAAAGTGTTTGGACATTCTCCTACGGTTAAAAATTGTTCACACGCATTCCTTTGTTCTAAAGTTAATTTCGGGAGATGCAAATTCCTAATGAACGAATCAGTTAAATTTTCACTATTCCCGCTTGAATGGTCTCGATATAGGTGAGAATAAAATGAACGTAATTCATTCATGATTACTTTCGGATCTGATGTCAGAGATTCATCATTTTTAACGATCTTCCGAATTGAACTTTTCTTTCCCCTAGAGCTTTCTAAATTTAAAAAATATTTATTACTTTTTTCTCCCTGCTCATACCAAGTAGCTCGAGATCGTATTATCACTCCTTGAGTGATATAGCCATTTAAGAGTTTGTATTCTGTCTTTAGAACTTCATACATGTTAATATTTTTGGTGGAAGGATTCTGGTTGCACGTTTCTTGACAATTACTTAATTTAGTCTCTAGTTCTGCTAATTTCGATCTTCGTTCTTTAGCTTTTATTTTACTATAACGAATAGTTTCTTGCGAACTCTATACTTCATCAAGTCCCAGTAAAGCCTTGGATCCTGAACATCTTTGAATTCCTCATTCCATAACGCGTATCTGGAATTGATCAATGACACATACTCCTTATCATCTAATAAACTAGAATTTAGCTTCCAAAAAGAAGGACTGTGGGGTTGAGTTTCAGTTTCTCTTCTTTCTCTTTCTCTCCCTCTGTCTTCTTGGAAAGTGCAATTGCTGAATGGTCTGATTTAATTGAAGGTTTGATGTCAACGCTATCAATATCTTCCTGTAAACTATTACTTACCAACCAGAAATCGAGCCTCCTTTGGATCACAGGTGTTTTCTGACGCCACGTAAAGCGTTTTAAATCAGGATTTCTAATTCTCCATATATCAATTAGATCATTTATTTTACACATATTTTCAGTGAGTTTAACAGAATCTAATAAAAAATTTCTCTTGATCTAGAGAAACTCCGCAACATGTGAATTTCTAAGGATCACCATTCCGTTGCCATGGAAGCAGTGATGTAAACAAATCCTATACTCCCATAAAGTCCAATGTATTGTGTGTTTGCATGCAAAGTGGCTTGACTTTTTATGTGCTACAACAAAAGATATGGTCCATTAAAATTGAAAGGGTGTGGACTTGAGAAATGGGTACGAGCCTCCTTAAGTTCAGCTTATGAAAAGTTTGGTGCCTGAACCAGGCTTTAGAAATGAAATATAAAATATTTGTCTAGTTATTTTTAATCTCATCTGAGACAGTGGAGATTTTTAAATAAAAGTTCAGGGTGTCAATGTAAGGGTAAGCTGAAATTTCCCTCTGTAAAATATTCAGTTTTCCAAGTTACAACTGCTTGTCTCTTAACCAAGCAGTCTTAAGATCAGGAAAGGTGATCTCTTAAGGGAGATGGTCCTGTGTTTGAAATAGCTGATCGAAAAAGCATGAACACAAGTATTATTTTTTAAATATATTGAAGTGAAACCAATCAGTTGTAAAAGGAAGAAACTACAAATCCCAGCATTGTTATTGCAGTTTGATCTCGCATCCAATTGGTCACCATGCAATTCACATGTTATTACAGTAGAACCCCAGTAACTTGAACTCCCCCACTAACTCGAATTAAGTCCATTTCCCTTGGATTTGATCCCACTTTTCAGTCATTTTTACTTGGTTAACACGAACACGGATAACTCAAATTCCCCGCTAACTAGAACTAAATTTCGTTTCCCTTGTTTAAAATTTACCCCGATAACTCGAATTCTGGTTCTTGCAACTCACCACAGATGCCCATTGAATTATCCCATTAGCTCTTCTTGTCTTGTATTTGGATTTAAACACTAAAACTAACACTGCAGCAATTTGATTTTAATTAGTGCAACGAACAGATCAAGTATTTGAAAGTCATTTCCCGATCTTATGAGTCATACTGGATGTGGTGCCTTTAGTTAACTTGTTGATGGAGAGTATTTATATGGAGGGTAGGTGCCAATTGTGAGCAATGCAGGCAATAAGCAATTGAGTGTGGGTAAAATGCAACAAAAGGGGATAACCATGGCAACCTCCCACGGGTCCACTCCCTCCCCCTGGCACCTGTCACACTGATCTCTCGGAGAACAATACAGAAGAAATGTGAACTTACCTGAACGCTTGATACTCACTGAATCACGAGGTGGGTGGGCGGGTGCAAACGGGAGGCAAAAGCACCTGCAAAGTTGCATTAAGCGAACCACGAGGGCAAATCTTCTGAGCAACAACTCAAACGCGCATGCGTCATGCAATCATCTGCTGGCCAATGGAAGATCTCCCAGTTAACTATGATTATTGATAATCTCATTTAACTTGTTGATGGAGAGTACTTATATGGAGGGTAGGTGCCAATTGTGAGCAATGCAGGCAATAAGCAATTGAGTGTGGGCAAAATGCAACAAAAGGGGGTAACCATGGCGACCTCCCACGGGTCCACTCCATAGAGAAACAGCTCCAAGCAGAAACGCAAGTGCTTGGAGAAAGGAGGACCCGCAGGGAGGCAGCCATGGGGTCAACCCTCCAAAGTTGACTCCAAGCACATGTACATGTAAGGCACCACCCTCCGAGCAATGCAAGTTAGCCAAAACAGTCAAATGAGAGGCAAGGCAATAGGCAACGATTAAAGGCAATGGCTTACAAGAAACCATGGCACCAAAGGCCACATGGCAAAGGCAACAATTCAGCTACAGAAAACAGGCAGGTATGCTAATAATGGCAAAGGGGGAATCAATAAAACTGAATGAACATTAACTCACCAGAAACTAACAGGCCAGGGGTTTGGCTGTGCGAATTATGACATCGGGAGGCGTTTGAATATACTGCTTGTAAGCATCGCTCTTCCAGCGACCCAAAACTTGAATGAGGTGATCTGGAAGACCAGCCTGTGCTGCTGAAGTGGCTGCACCGATTCTGAAACTGTGACTTGAGAAGTTACCTGGATCCCAGCCGCCGAAAGAATAGCCCTTAACCTATCAGTAAGGGATGAGCATGTCAAAGGAAGGCCCTTCTCCAGGAGGAACAGAGGTCCTGGATGGTTACCACGACGCGCCAAATAGGAGACAACTGCTTGAACTGCGCACAGGGGAGGAGAACCACACCCAATCAAAATTTTGCATCCTTTCTGAAAGGAGTCAGTTTTGGACGCTTTTATGAAGATTTGAAGACAGGATGGATTTAGAGGAACATCAAAGGCAACAACTGCAACCGACAGGTGACATTTAGGGTTGAAGGCTGAAAGACTGGAAACGGTGAACTCCGCTGATCTCAAGAAACCAAAGTAAGCCAAAGTACAAGATGCCCAAAACATAACATCGTCAAACAAATTGAAATCCATAGCAGAATGAATGATACGGAGAATGTCGCTGGAAACTGGTAACGTGGATTGGTAGGCAATGTACCCTGAGAACCTTGGCATGATCGACTTGCTCCACTAACTGTTGAATTTCCTTAGAAGCCCCAATGAAGTTGGTATCATTGTCACTGAACATGTCACGGGGCCATCCTCTTTGTGCCACCATATGAGTCAACGCATTTAAAAACCCATCTGTGTCTAGCGACCATGCCATTTCCAGGTGGCAGCAATGTGTTTGAAGACACAGAAACAAAGATATCTTTTGGCTCTAGCTTTACCACGACCTTGTACAGTGAAATACGGACCGGCGAAATCCACTGCACAATTGGTAAATCTTAGACAAGGTAATGGGGCCATTTGCTGTGTTGCTGGTTTTCCTCTAAATCATCTCTGGCACTCAGTACATGCTTTGACTGCTTCTCTACCATGTACTACCATATACTTCTCACTACGATTTTCGAAGTGTAATTCAGACCCATCTCATGTCCTTCAATTTCAAGATGATATTTTACAATCAGTTCCGTAACAGGATGTCCTTTTGGTAGAGTTATTGGATACTTTGTTTCATCTAGAAGGATGTCAGAATATCTAGGTCTTGTATTGGATTGCAGAATTCCATCAGTGAGCATCGGTGTAAAAGTGAGAATAGAACTCTTCCTGGGAAGGACTTTTCTGTCAGCTAATGCCTTGATCTCTTCAGTAAATGCATCACACTGTGCGTCTCGAACGATTTGTTTTTCAATAACCTTTAATTCATCTGGAGTCAACTCTCCAGTAGAGCGCTGTTCAATGAGTTTGCAGCAATTAGCAATAAATCTGTGAACCCAACTTCTCACTCGTACCGACGAAAGTCCAACTTAAAGCTTGTTTTTCGTCTTTATTTTATACCACTTGGAAAACCGGGAAGGATCTAATCCCCACTTATGTTCCCCACTTTTGTTTGGTCTGTTTGTTGGTCAAGAAGCTGTTTGGATTATCTTTCTCAGTGAGGTCTGTTCGTTCATGGACTTCGGCTTTCATCTCCTCACCTGTTTCTTTAGTAGCTTCTGTAAATGCTCCTTTAGGCCATTTCATCTCAGATTGCATTAAAAACTTGGGACCCCGCCATCAACATTCATTGTCAATCAATTCTCCAACGGTCAATCCCCGCGTACCATGGTCAGCTGGATTCAAATTTCCAGGAACGTACTGCCATTGGTCAGGGTTTGAATCTTCGCATATTTCCCCCACTCTATTAGCAACAAAAGGCTTAAAGTTTCTGCTTTGACTTTGAATCCAGTAACCGAAGTTGGAGCTATCCACCAAATACGTAATATCGCCCCGTTGAACATTGAGAGCTTCACACACTTGTTTTGTCAGTCGTAAACCAATAACCGCTCCCATAAGTTCAAGACGTGGGATACAATGTACTTAGGGCCTTGAGTGGTGCCAATCTTGTTTTGGCTGCAACTAACCGTGTACCCATCGATCCATCCTTGAACTTGTATCGGACATAAACAGCAGCTGAATAAGCTTTTTCTGAAGCGTTCGTAAGCGTGTGAACTGTCATTTGTTCTTCTCTGATATGTGGATCTTTAAGGCACCTTGGAATCTTGATCCTCCTAAGATCTGATAACTCTCCAAACCATATTTTCCATTCTCCAACTGAACTGGTAGAACTTCGTCCCAGTGTACACCTTCCCTCCATGCCTGTTGCATCAGAATTTTTCCTCTCACAGTAAAAGGCGTCAAGAATCCCAGAGGATCAAAGATCGTGGCTGTTTTTGTAGGACATTTCTCTTCGAAAACATGAAATCTTCGGGTGGGGCTGAATACTGGAATGAGAACATGTCTTCTTGGCCGATCCACAATACGTCTAGCGCCTTGGTTAGTGGGAACTCAGTCTTGCTTAACCCTATTCAGCCTGGGCTTTTTTGAGTTCCTGAGCCTGGGGGGGGGGGGGAGGGCACATTGTGCCCCCCCTTCGTAACTTCAAGAACATTAAGGCTATGACAATGAAACCTAGAGGGTACATAGTACGTCCAAAACTGGCTCCTTTGCGGTCCGCACATTGGAACGATGACATCATATGACGTAGTTATTAGGTAATTAGTTATACGGCCGCCATCTTGGATCCGCCATCTTGGATTTCTGAAATTTTTTAAAACCTCTTAAAAACCGTCCAAATTGACACAAAATTAATAAAAACCAATAAATAAACACTAAATGATGTAAAAATACAAAAGTTATTCCAATAAACATTGTTTTTCTTCATTCAATGGTATAAATATGCAAATTTCAAAAAACATGGCTGTCAGAATCTTGTTGCCATGGAAACATCAAGTCCGTGATAAAAAATTGTCATATGAAATTGTTGCCAGATAAATTTTAGGAAAAGTCACAAAGTTTGATGGCATTTGAATACATATTAAAGAAGTTATGAATGTTTAAAGTTAGCGCGGGCACTTTGTGCCCCCCCCCCCCCCCCCCCCAGGCCGAATAGAGTTAAGTCAGTTTCAGCGGCTCGGTCCTTCTCTGGAATGTCTGAATCCAGCTTTGTCTCCGAGCTTGGAAACTTGTTTCCTCATCAGGTTTGCTTCTTCGACACTCTTTACAGATGGCAGCAGGTCATCCATATAACAATTGTTTTCTACTGTGTCTGCTGCTAAAAAGGGAACTGGTCTTTGTGATCACGTGCATGTTGTTGCCAAACGTACTGAGTACAGAACGGACAGTTGCATTCACCAAACACAAAATGCTGAAATTTGTACGTCTCAGGCTATTTACTCGGATCCAGATCTCGCCAAAGGAATCAAAAGAAAGGTCTGTCTTTGGGAGGAAGTACCAGTTGATGGTACATTTGGCTGACGTCGCCAGCAAGGGCCACCACCTCTTTCCAAAACCTCACCAGGATGTTAAAAATATTACTCTGTAACTTGGGGCCTGGTAAGGTCTCCATGTTCAGACTTTTCCCTTGATATGTAGCTGAGGCATCAAACATGATCCTGACCTTTGTTGTTGCTCTGTCCGGTCTGATAACAGGAAAATGGGGCAATAACCATTCCACGTTGGACCTTTCTTCATTTCGGGAAATGGGTCTGATGTGGTTCTTTTGCAAGTACTCATCAATGACTTGTTGATATGCGGTTGCTATCTTTTCATCTTTAGCCAATTTGCGCTCCACTTGTTTTAGGCGCCTTTCAGCCAGAGGTCTGTTGCTGACCAGGCAAGGTTGTTCTACTTTCCAAGGCACTGCCACCTGGTACCGTTTCCTGTCAAAGGTTCTTGATTCACTTACTTTTTTCCAGGAAACTTGCTCTTCTGGAGTGAACTGGTGTTTAGGTGGTAGGATTCCAATGTGTTCTAGCTCCCAAAAAGTGTCTCAGCGTCTCGTTCAGGTCTCCGTCATGCCATGTGGTTTCATCTGACCTTTGAGTGTGAAATGTTCGAATTAACCCCGTGTGGTGCTCGCCGCTTACATCTTTATCGATTCGCCTGATAGCTGTCCATCCCACTGGGCAGAGTCTTGTGCAGGGTTCATTTGTGTAACCAGCCACTTCTTTCATTGTGGTCATCAGCTTGTGATTGTCTTCTCCGAAAAGGATATCAATTGTTCCTCTTCTGGCAAGCTCGGGAAAAGGTATGTCCTTCAGATGGTTCCACTTATGTGTTATCTTCTTCCAGTTAAACAGGCTTGCTTGTATGGTTTTATTCACATTGCTATCAATACTTTCCAAACCAACTTCAAATGTCATTGACATGAACTTCACTTGCTGATCATTTGCGACATTGACAATAATCTTTTCCTTCTGACCTCATACTTCGAGTAAAAGCGGAAAAACTTCATCTTCGAAAATAATCAAAACGTGTCAAAGTTTCCGAAAAAGATGCGAAAAGGCATTGACACAGGTGGTTCAAAAAATTTTCGTGTCACTAATTTAATTAGATTGTGGTTTGGAGTTGAAAACAATTTAAGTAAGTAACCTTTATTTATGCAGGGTAGCCCATTCAATTTAATTTAATTAGTTTCCATCTTCCAGGCCAAAGGGAACCATTTTCATGTTTCTTTTGTGAATAATAAAAGCAACTTTAAAAAAAAGACCAGATACAAATTTACAGGAAATAATAAGCCTTCAATCCTCTGTAAGCAAAAAGATGGCGCCACGCAGTGCATTGTAGGTAAATGTACCAAATATCTTTCGAAAGCAGACAAGATGGCGGCTTTCGTGTCAAACGTCCATCTCTCTGAAGACTAAATTCCAGGGGCCAAGTTAGCAAAAGAAATCGAAAAGCTCACCAAATCTGAAGCTATAAGATGGTTAAAGTGTTGAGGATGCCAAAATTTAAGTCAGCTCAATTTAAAAGAGCTGAAACACAAGTAAGTCGTAGATCACGTGAGTGCTGTTTTTTTCATCGCTCTTATAATTATTTTTTAATTAGATGCATTGGTTTTTATTTCTGCCTTACTAGAGTCCAGTTGTATATTGAAAATGGTTGGGATAAGAAATTTCTAAGGGATCCAGACAGGAAATTCTACGAGCAAAAGAGGAAAGAAACACTTGGTAATGAGCGTTGAGTTTTAGAGAAAATACTCTATGGTGATATTCCCCAGAACGGCTGGACGTCTTCACTGGCAGCCATTCCGACTGTTATCCACTCGGTTGTTGAGAAGTATTTTGAGCTGACTTCCGATGAAAGGCATGTAACGGAAGGATATGCCTTCTCCAAGACAAAGAAGTTCGAAATGTCCGGGAAACCCATGCGAATCAACCTTTTGCAGAACCAAAACATGTTTGTACTTGAAGGCTACACACGTCCTGCTATGAAACAAGCCAAAGGTATTTCATCTGGTGAAGGGCTTTATGCGTGTTCAATAATTTTCGATGAGACATCTGGAAAAATTCTAGCTGCAAAAGACCATTCGTGTGCTGCTGGGAAACGAGGATTTTGCAAGCATGTTGCTGCTATGGCATACAAACTGGTAGAGGCCACCATGTCAAGCAGTGTTGAGCTTCCCAAGTCAATCAGCTGCACACAAGTCCATCAACAGTGGGGAATACCATCCGTAAGAGCCTCACAAGATCCTGAGAAAGAGCTCATGAAAAGAATGCCACTGCAAGAAATTGTGTTTGAAAAGCATCTGGTACAGCGAGACAAAAGTGGAGGAAGAAAACGGAAATTGTCAGTGGAGGTGAGTTGTGGTTTCACCTCAAGACCGAACAGAGAGCCAGCAGTTGATAATGAACGAGTAACCAAGCTATGTGATGACTTAGCTTCATCCAAGTGCCCTAAAGTTGTATCTGAAATTTTAAAACTTAACTTTGTCAAAGAGAAAGAAAATGTGTCTGTAGATAAGAGTTGTTTTGCTATTTCTGACTCAATTCAAGTGTGTCAAAATAAAGAAAATGTTACTGAAGTTGCTCAAAGAAGTTCTGAGTGGTTCAGTAAGAGAATCGGAAAGATAACATCATCAAAGGTACCTGCTGTGATTGGTCTACAAGGAAAGAGGGAGTTTCAAGAAACTTGGGACTGCATCGGAAATAAGAAAGCAGAACCCTCAAAAAATTTCAGGAACTTTCACAGAGGTATCATATTTGAAGATGAAGCTTCAAAATGCTTTGCAAGTGAGAGTGCTGCTGTTGTGGAAAAATGTGGACTTTTTATTTTGGAAAGTGACCAATTTTATGGAGCTTCCCCAGACAGAACATTTCTGGGAGAAACATGCAAGACACTTGTAGACATTAAAACTGGAAAACAAGTTAGCCTTTCTGGACTGTGTCTGTTAGAAATTGAGACCCGTTCAGAAGGTAATTTGGAACCGCTATCCTGGGGCTCATGTTGCCCAAATACAGTTGCAGGAAGAATGTGCACAAGCCAATGTTTGTATTCTCCATTTCTATGTTCCAGAGAGTAAGAAGTCAAAGTATTTTTAATCAGAAAGAACAATAATTTCATTAATGCTTTTAAAGTATGCTGCAATGCAATCCTAAGCAATAGTAAAATAGACATTATATCTCAAGATAATATCTTGGCCCAGAAGCTTCAAGCACCGTCAAATCAAGTGCCCAGTTTTGAAAACTTACTACCCTTATGGCAGTAGGCAAATGAACTTGCACGATCATGCTTAGAAGTTATTTTTTTGTCATCTGATGGTTAACTGTGGGTCTTCCTTTGGATTTTTCATAATTTTAAAAGACAGCTTTAAGTTAAACCAGCCTTTATTTTCAAAGTTTTTTTTAAAAACTTTGTTTGAAAATTAGCTATTTAAAAATACAGTTTGATATTTAATATATTTTGAAATGCATAAATTATTGATTGTTGGCCCAATGCCTCACTTACTCTTAAATATATCTTAAATTTGTTAACAAGAAGTAAGTAGATATAAATAAACATATATTTCCAGAGCACAACACTGGTTGTTATATTTATGATTAAATTAATTATTATTTCACTTGTGAACAATTTCATTGAACACAGTATTTGAAATGTGCATTTCAAAATTCTGTTTCCTAAAATTTTCAGGATATCTGAGTCACACCTTTGTATGTACAGATAGAAGATAACTTTACATATTGCCTTGATCATAGCCCTGAAATTGTGGTCATTGTGTTCTCAATGCTGTTTGGGCTTAATTTTCTGATCATGCTGCCTATTATAGACTCTGATTTCCACATGATGGCTTGCATTACAAAATGTATTTCAGAAGATACAAAAAGACTGGCAGTAAATATTGTCATTAGGGTTACACTGTTTATCAGAATATTTTTGTAGGCATAATAAATTCAGGGTTCCAGATAAGTGAGGGGTCTCAGGTCAAAAACCTGACAAGGTCAGCTACATGACCTGACAAATAGAAATTTTTTTACCACAATTGCTACTTGTCTTGCAATCGGATTGGCTAACTTGCCATTGTCAGTAAGAGTCCAGACAACGCTGCTCACGTCAATGTGTCGTGCAATGCCTTTTTCAGCTCACGCTATGAAAAAAAAATTTTCTTTTTTAGTTGATATTGTGGTAAAAAACAAATCGAATGTGGTTTAGCATTGTCTGTACTCTTATTGAAAACGAGTACGCGTCATCACAGTGGTTAAAATTTGTTGTGGACTCACAAGGCGCAGCCTCATGAGTCCCCAACAAATTTTGACCACTGTGATGACGCATACCCGTTTTTGATAAGAGTACAGACAATGCTAAACCACATTCAATTTGTTAATTATAACATTTGATTTTGTAGAAACAGTGGCAACTGACCCTTTGGAATTCCTTAACTGACACCCTGCATTGAAAAGTTAACTGGAATCCTAAATAATATGCAGTTCTTACAGAAGGCAAGCAAGAATTTCATTCACAAGAAATGATATGGTCACCTTAACGCAAAACATTATATGTTTAAAATCATTATTGTCATTGTTATTATAAGCAGGAAATTGAATGTACAGTAAGTACTTCATGCTTGTGAAACAAATTCATGTTCTTCTTCGCCATTTATTTATGGTGGTAGGAATGCAGTCAGCCAGCAACATAGTTTCCATAGTTTTGACAGAAGGTGTCCATAACGAATAGGAATATTTCCTTTAAGAATTCTAAAAACTTCGATCCTTCCTGTTGCTCGTTCAACATGTACTCTGACCTGAGAGTTCTACCGGTTATGCTCATCTTCAGTAAACTGCTTCTTTCCTTCCAGTTTCACTGGTGTGTCAACTCTTACTCCATAATCATCCAGGATATGTTGGACAATAAATCCTTTGTCAGCCAACCATCTGTCCCCTCTTTGGGCCAATGCCAAAATGCCACTTTCAGACAGAATCTCTTCATCTGATATGTTTCCAGGATACACCTCAGAAACAAATGCTGGAAGCATAATTGGAGACAAGCCAATTAGAGCTTTACCAGTATTATGGCCCTTATACTCTGACCATGTTGCACTCTGCTGAATAACTTGTGAAGATTTCTCAATGAAGAGCTCAGTGCAGTCGATAATGAGGTACACATCCTCATGCTCTGGCTTAAAACAGCTGGGCAAAAACTTCTTCATAGTGTCACGGTCCATTATGAAACTTAACTGTCCCAGGCAATCATGCATTCGGTTAACCCAGGTAGAAAAAATCTTAGATACTTCCGTTTGATCTGTGTTAAATCGATCAGCAAGGTCTTTCTCTAGTAAGCCTAGCCTCAGTCTATACGTGGTTAAAAATAACTCATCAATCTCGACGAGATTATGAGGTCTTCCTCTGGACACCACATATGATGGATGTTTTGTGACATTTGTGTACCCATTATAGTAATTTAATTGAAAACCCCGACCGTGGTTTCAGAAAATTGTATAAGGCAAGAAATGTTTTATAATCAGGCAAGCCGGTGTAAAACCTGATATCAGAATCGGAAAGCATGAACCTATTTATGCCAAATCTTTCAATCTTTCATTGCTCCTCAAGTGACTTTATCCTTTCCAACAGTCTGTTAATTTCATGCCTGCATGTACAGTCTTGGTTTTCTTTCACATCCAAGCCCTGCTGCACCATCACATTGTCATTTTCTGATTTACTCTTCGGTGGGAAATTCTCTTCGTTTACTGAAACTGTCTTGGTGGTAATGTTCACTCTATCGACGCTCGCTGTTGAGGTGGATTTATTTTTGTCTTCCCTGGTTGGACATGAGTTATCCCTCAGCAAACTTGAAATGTCTACCAACCACACAATATTACCACTTTTTAAATCCCTTCTTGGAAAAATTGAGGGTATATTATTTGTTCCATATTTGTGTCCTCCAGGAAAATGGGCACTACATACTCGGTCGCTCAATTTCCACTTGTAATTCTTGCGTCGTAAATTCAGAGCTCTTATCCATTTTCGCCTTAATTGTTCCTCTTTTGGGAAAGAATAATATTTCAGAGTATTATTTTTCCAACTTTTATGGCCGCAGCCTGCAACAGCACAGCTAAAGGGCATCAGAGCCCACTTCTGTCGACTCTGCGGCTGACCACCATCTTGTTTGTGTACGACTGTTAATTAACCTTATTTTGCTACATTAACCCACAATGCACTGCGTGGCACCATCTTTTTGCTTACGGAGGATTTGGATGCATCAAATTTCTGTGCAGGACTTTTCTGGTTGACATTTTTACACTGATTACTGAAACAAGTTGCTCATTTCACTGGGGCCATAGTTACTTGGGTGTAGTGTCCAAGTTATAAAATGCAGTTTGGTAGTGCACAATTTTGCAATCGGGCTGTAATGTGCGTGTGTAACCCATCAGATTCAACCAAGCGCAACGACGAGAGGAACTCTGTCAACTCGTCAGCTGGTGTCTCGGCTAGCTTCAAAGCTTTCTTGATAGACTCGCCGGCGAAACTTAAATTCTAATGGCAGATAAATTCTGAAATCTAGATTGCTTACTCTTTAGCTGTAATTCAGTCTTTAATTCAATTGAATCAATAGAATATTATTCGAGTTATGAATTCTCAAAGGTACATGTAGAGCTTTAGAATGGAACGGTCCGATTTATGACCATTTCTCATCCTTGAGCTAAATCGAGCAGACAAATCATCGCATATAAAATAGTTCATTACAAAAATACAGCTTCAAACGACCAGTTCTAGATATAACAATGAGAAAACTTTTGCACTACATCGAAAAAGGTGCAACAAGAAAGAACAATTTCTTCACGGTAGATTTTGATGATGTGCTAGGCAACAAGATCTACTAACAGATCGAATTTCATTTCAATGGCTAAGGAATTATTTTGAACGGCTAGCTGCAAACGGCTTTTGAAAAATTTCGAATGGAGTAAGTTTTCTGAAGTGCCAGTGCATAAGTCACACAAAATTCATGTACAAAATTCTTTCTGAACTTCATGTTACCAATTGTGAAAATAAATCCTGAATGAAACTAACTATAATAATCTAAGTCAGACAGCGGAGAAAGGTATGTAGCAGAAAACAAATTTAGCCCTTTTTGAGCTATTTTGAAAAAAATAGCTCAATAGCAGGCGCAAAGGTTGGTTTGTGATGTTTGTTTGTTAGTATGTATGTATGTATGTATGTATGTATGTATGTATGTATGTATGTATGTATGTATGTATGTATGTATGTATGTATGTATGTATGTATGTATGTATGTCTTGGGTTATGTCACACCAATCAGATTGTCTCTAGTATGTACACCGTGTACTTTGTCAGCCAATCAAATTCTCGCTTCTAAAATGGTATTACTGAAGGTCAAAGGAGGGCACTTGGCATGAATTGAAAATCAGCCATCTTGGATGTTCGCGATTGTTGCCTCAAACACTAAAAGTGTAAAGTTTTGAAAATTTGTTGGTTGGGAATTGTGCAGTAATCCCGACTGGCTTGCTAACATGGCAATAGGCAAGGGCATTTATTCAGAAATACTGCCTAAAATGTGCTCTATGCATGAATTGTACAATTAATGGTCTGCGAGGGATGAGACGTCCAAATGATGTGGACTGCGGTTACGTTTATAGGTGAGCTTGTACTGAAATAAGAAAGTATAGCCTTTATTGCAAAAACGGCAAGCGGATTTCAAATAATGTGATGCGGAACATGAATTGTATGTTTCAAACCTGGGTTTCAAGCGATTACTATTTGAAATTGTATCTGTTTTGTCAGTCACGTTGTCTGCCCGTGAAAATGTTGAACTTTGTCCTTATAGAAACTTGTCTGGGATGCACGGAGTTCAACAGAGAAAACTTAATGCAATTAATATACAATTTACAGTATTTAAAACGTTTATCTTTCTGTGAATTAATGTGAGCAGATGTGTAGGTTATTAATTGTATGCCCCAAGCGAATACTACAAGCGAGTAGTGACTGTATTTTGTATGAGCAGTCACGTTGTGAGCACGTGCAAATGTTGAACTTTGTCCTTATAGAAACTGGTACGTGATGGAATTCAACATGTTTTCGAGAAAACGTTAATTCTTATGGTGCGTTCAAAAACGCCTGTTCAAAAAACTATTAGTTGCAAAATTCATTTTGGATGCGCTATGTTTCTGATTTAAGACTTTTCTGGTCGACATTACAGGAAAAGTTGTTTGGTTCCAAATGTTAACCTCAAGGTTGTGGTTTTGAGTTGAAAACAATTTAATCTAATTAGTTTCTGTTTCTATTTGCACGACTTTTTTGTGGAGAATAAAAACAGTTGTTTGAATACTATTAGTTGCAATTTACAAGGAGACTACCAATATTCATTTTAAATGCGTTTAGTTTCTGTTAAAGACTTTTCTGGTTGACATTACAGAAACAGGTGGTTCAAAGAATTTTTGTCACTAATTTAATTAGCTTGTGGTTTGGAGTTAAAAACAATTTAATTTAATTAGTTTGCGTCTTCCAGGCCAAAGGGAACCATTTCCACGTTTCTTTTGTGAATAATAAAAGAAACTTTTTTAAAAAGACTAGAATTTTCAGAAAATAATAATCCTTCAATTTGGATGCATCAAATTTCTGTGCAGGACTTTTCTGGTTGACATTTAATACACTGATTACAGAGACAAGTTGCTCATTTCACTGGGGCCGTAGTTTCGTCATAAAATAACTCCGAAAATCCCGTGAAAAAGCTAGCCAAAACTTCCCACCTATTTTCATACCCTAACCCTTTAGGCTAGAATATAAAAGCAAACTTTGCATTTTTCCACCTAAATAGAGTTTTGGTCCCAGAGGGCCCGTTTCTCGAAAGTTCAGTTCGTGATCTCGGTAGTTTTTGGGGGTTGGGGGCGGGCCGGAGGATTTGAAAAAACGTATATCTGCAGGCGGTTATTTGTGCTAGTTTTCTTCCATTGTTTTGTTGCTTTCACCATTTCATATAATTTAGGGAATTTTCAAAATAGCTCATGCACGCAATGCGTGCCTATGTTAAGTTTGTTGTAGTTGTCAGGAAAAAGTGTCAAAAGGGTAATTTGAAACCTGAATACAGACTATGCACTTCCATGAATTCTCTGTTTTCCTTGCAGTTTTGCTCGCCAAATTTAACATCAATTTGTTCTGACAATGGAGGTTCCCTTTAAGGATTTCCGGACTTAATGATGTCTTTCAATCACTGTGCATTTTTTAGCCCTCAAAATGTAAATTTTTTGTTTGTTTGGTTCCCCCTCGCTTCACGCTTGGTTATTATTTTGCATATTTATATATGCTCATGTCGCACGTGCTAAAAGAATTGTCACATTCTGATTGGTTGTTTGTTTGTAAACTTAAGACTAACCCATGAACCCTGCTTGGGTATAACTATAGTTAGTCTGTATTGTTTTGGATCACAGAGGCGTCAATTTTCTAACTATAGTTAGAGCTAACAGAGAAGCGGTCACATTACTGAAATAGCTAACTATAGTTATCCCCGTCTTAACTATAGTTAGTAGCCCAGAGGTGACTGCAGCCATTGTATTTGGGAAACTTCATCAAAGAAGCAAAATTATTAGCCATTGTCTTCTGCTATTCTGATTGGTTAAGCATGAACATTTCCTAGAATTTAATTGATGCAAATGGATTTTCTTTATTTTTATACTGAAATGTAATTATGAGCCATCAGCCGCTCCACTATTCTTAAAACCAAAGATATTCTATGTGGGAAAGAGCCAATGCCGCAGAACAATGAAGTTTACTATAGTTCTTATGTGGAGCATTACTTAAAGAATAAATAATTTCCCATGCAGTAGTGAAACCAGATTTTGTATTTTTATGAAATAGAAGTGTTGTTTCATTTGTTTGGTTAACAATGATGTTATGTTAATGATGTCTTTCAATCACTGTATGGGCCTTATGCACGTTGGCTTATACACACGCTACAGAGGCGATGTGTTACCGTAGTAAGCTCACGATAGATAAGCAAGCCAGGCGTGCGTAAATAACAGTATTTTCGTTCAGGTTGTTGGCACTGGTCAGAAATATTGCAGTTGCGTATTCTCACGGCCAAACTGCTTTGAAATGGCTTCGAAATTGCACTCTGAATGTACAGTCAAAGCACTGGAGGGCCAGAACTCTCCTGTTTTTAGGTGAAATTTGTCAAATTCCTTAGTGTTAGTGCAAATTCGACAAGGGTTTGTGATAAAACTATTATTCACTGTACAATATAATAAGGCAAATCTGAGCGAGAAAAAATAGAAAAGGTCTTAAATTCTACATAGGTCGGTTATGCTCTTGGCCCTTCATATCTAAACACACTAATCAGCTAATCTAATTATCTAAAGTTGTTATTATTCATAACAGCAATTCCGAAAGCGCAAGTTGTTCGCTTCACTGGTTTTAATCAGCTCAAGTTGTTCATTTCACTTGAAAAATGCACAAGATGTTTGTTTCACTGCTTTTAATCAGCTCAAGTTGTTCATTTCACTCGAAAAATGGGCAAGATGTTCGATTCACTGCTTTGAATCAGCTCAAGTTGTTCGTTTCACTTGAAAAATGTGCAAGTTGGTCGTTTTACTGCTTTTGATCAGCTCAAGTTGATCTCTTCACTTGAAAAATGCGCAAGTTGGCCAGGGCTAGGGTAGATTTAGGGTTAGGGTTTGATGAGTTAGGGTTAGGGTTTAAGTTAGGGCTAGAGTTAGGGTTTGAGTTAGCGTTAGGCTTAGAGTTAACGAAAGTTTTTTGTTTCACTGCTTTAAACTGTGAAGTTAGTTTCATTTGGAAAAAAGTGCAAGTTATTGGTTTCACTGTCTTTCTACAGCTCAAGTTCATTGTACGGCGGCTAAACCGCTTTAGCTGTTA
>JAJGOT010000019.1:2422500-2500000 GCA_022457155.1 Cladopsammia gracilis
GTGTCTTTCATGTTTTCATGTGACAGTACAATGCCTTGTTTGAAATAGGAGAGAACTGGACACAGTTATGCGCTAAAGGTCAACTTTCATATGTTGTAAGTGGATCTGTCCCTCAAGTGAAAATATATCATTGCATTGTGAAAGTGATGTACTGTTTTTTCTCTGCTTTTGAAGGCGTTCAATTTTCAAACAATATCAAACCATGTTTATAAAAGCATAAGCTTACTGCAATATCGCGTTAGGCGTTAGCTCACAGTACAAGTTCAAATGACATGCTGGCATTTACATCATGTTACCTATCAGATTCCATCATTTAGATAAGCCTGGAAATCTGCTTTTAATCTTTGTTTTCCACAAAATTAATTTGTAATATCATTCCATTTTTAATCCGTGAATACGCCAAGTGTAATGAATGGGTTATCGCAGATGGTGGCAAATATCCAAATGAGCGCTCACTCACTCGCTCCTTCCATCAGCTGTAAACTTTTTGTGATGTAATGTTTTCAATTAGTTTTGTTACAAATGCATTGTGTAACAAAAACGACGTGAATTCAGCGATAAAATAACTAATTTATTGTAAGCAAAAATGAACAACAAGCTTAAAGATATTTCGCATTTGGAGTTCTTTGATGAATAAACCAAATTTGTCTTTCATGTCTTAGCGTGACAGTACAGATATGCCTTGTTTGAAATAGGAGAGAACTGGACACAGTTATGCACTAAAGGTCAACTTTCATATGTCGTCAGTGGATCTGTTCTTCAAGTGAAAATATATCCTTGCTTTTTTCTACTGAACAGAATAATTGCCGCGAGCCCTAAGGTGAGCAGCACACTAATCGTGACAGGCTCCCTGTGTTTCATTTGACCGAGTGAGACCTGGGCGCTTTATATACGGCACAACAGATCATTTTGAGTTTTTTGTGGTGGATTTCCTGGACGATGATTTTGAATGAGGATGCAGTATGTATCGTCAGCGAATGCGAATGTGCAGTTCCAGAAAATATCCATACTCCCCCCACGGAAGGTTTTTTGTTTAGTACCCCCCATCCCCCCCAGGAAATTCCAGTTTAGCTTCATACTTTGCTTCAAAATTGTTGGTTTTTAAGACCCCCCTCCCCCTAGTAATTTCCAATGACCTTCCATGGGGTGGGTATGGATTTTTTCTGGAACTACACAATTACCAGTAATCTCGTGATCATAGTCATTTTAAGAGAAAACGATGAATCTTATTGAGTTTCTAAACATAGAAATTTCTCTCAAGTCAGCAATTGCATGGTTGAAAGAAAAAACCTGATAAAGAGCAACCACACACGTTCGGAGTGTGACACTTTGTGTTTGAGCAATTTTTGAGTGACATTTTGTTCTTTTTTAACTTGTCAAATTTGAATTTTTTCATTTTTGAACTTTAATTAGTACTTTGCTGACGCAATTTGACGACATTAAATGCTCTATTTTTGTACGCTCTAATACATTTGCTTTTTCGTTATATAGCGGGGCACCCCTAAAAGTAACCAAAGCCGAGGTTTTGCGTTCTTGCTAGAAGTAACCCATCACATTAATGAGTCTGTAATCGATGTATAAAAAAAAACCAGCATTCATCACAGAGCCTATTGACATTCATTATAAGTATTGACACTATTTGATGAGTAACATTGCAGCACTTCACTGGCTCTCAGCTATTTCTAGTTATGTAGACCTTAAATATCACACATATATTGCAGATTACGGTATTTTAAAAGATATAGAGCCGTGTTTATAATTTAAGTATACCGTACATTGCATTACACGATAAAAAAAGAAAAAATTGGCAATCTTATCACAAGTGTTAATTGAAGCATTAAAGCTTCCACAAATTTGTGTGTCTCCTCAACCAAATCAACTAAGCACATGTCTAAATTCAAAATTTGTATTGGACTACATTTTAACTCCTTCTGAAAGGAAGGGTCTCTCAAATATGAGCCAGCGATGTGTGGAGTATTTCTTATTCATGGGTTGGCTCACAGGAGCCTTTGATTCTTATTTTCGTCTTGAAGCTGTGCAGACTATCCTCTGCATGTGAGTCCTTCATTAACTCCGACCATAGGAAAGGACCAAAATATCTTAACAAGTGCTTTCCATGTTTAACTATATTAAGAGAGGCAATTGAGCCAAGTTTTGGTAAAATTTGGGCCAAAGAAGGGGATTAAGCTGAAAGCTGAGATTTTCTAGCCTACAAAACTTTCTCCATGCCTTAGAACAATAGCAAAGGGGCATGTTTTATCCATCATGTTTGTTTGTTTGTACAGTTAATTTAAAACTCGACCTCATCAACCCGGCATTTATTCTGGGCCTGTATTTTAAGGGAGAAAATATGTTACTGTGCTATAATAAACAGGAAGTACTGTAGATTGTCACACTCGCATATTTGATTTTTGTGTTTTTGTAATTCACGCAGTGCACCCGAAGTGCATTATCCCAGGGAGGTATTGCGGGGAGGGAGTTATGTGTTATGTTCAATATGGCGACAACCTTGTGGTTTGCTTCACGGAAGTCTAAAGGACTACAGTGTTTTAACAGAGTGTACCATGAGCAAAGTAAAAGAAGAAACTGAGAGATCGGAGAAATGGAACTTGTCAAACAAGTGAGAAAACTGTTTGGTCCCTTAGCATGTGTGGAAGCCCAAAATTTGATGATGAAGTTGCCGATTAAACCATTCTTTATGATAACTGTGTTGGAACCTGTGGTCCTATCTTGCAAAGTCTGCATACCAGAACAGTAAAACACTCGAATCCAAGCATTGAACTTTTCGTTTTCCATTCAAACATTGTTATGTTTACCCGAAATTCCTCGATTAGGAAAATCCGACCATCACCATGAGTGTCATCGATGGTACTAAAGGACTGAGAAGCAATGTTAAACACTCAGTGACAATTGCTGCCAAGTGATTAAGAGGTGCAGCCGAATGTAAAGCTGACATAGACCTTTTGAAAAGCCTGATGATGGACCTCGAAAAGGTGTATGAAGATGTTTGTATGGTAAACAAGGAGTTTCAAATTCTTGTCACTGATGAAGAAAATGCTGCACATTGAGTTGTTAATGGAGAAGATATAAAGACATGGATGACTATGCAACAAACTTACCAGGTAGCCAGAGATGCGTACACCATGGCCAAAGCTGCAATCAATGTTTTTCCAAATTTTGGGTTTGTGTGCAGATAGAATTGTTTGAAAATTTCCCTAGAGGATGACTGGAAAGAAACCGTTTTTGGTATTAAATGTTGTTGAAGGGGGAGTGTTTGTTTGTAAATCAAAACAATTTTTCAAGCAGTCTTCTCAAAACTTATTTTTCAGTCATAGAGGAAATTTTTAACATTCAAGGTTTTTAAGCGATGACGAAGTCATCGTATTATTGCCATCGTGCCGTGGTGTCCGGATGTCCGGATTACACCCGAGAAACATTGGGAACTAGCCTTGGAGGATAAGAAAAACACTGGGAACACTCGTCGTTTGCTCCGCCATTTTGTTTCGAAGTGTGGAGAAAGCTAGGTTTGTTTGTCTGTTTCAAATTTTACACCGTCATGCTTTATTTACCGTGAATATATTTGCGCTCACTTGCAGACAAACAGACACGAAGTGATGTACATTCATCAGTAGTACATACTCGCACTCGCAGTAGGCAAAAGGTCTCCACTAAATTATCGAGTCTGGGCGCTGTTTCGGAGCGGATCTTTGCCTGTCTCAGAAAGAACTTATCAGAACTGAAGGCCAGAAATAGCACTGAAATAGCATTGATTTAAGCTTACTGAACTTGACTTATAACTGAGTATCCTACGAGAGCTGTTACCTGAAAACGAAGCCGTGTGCGGTGATTCACGATCAGTTGTGTACAGAATATTGGAGCAACTTCATTGTATTGAAGAAAGAGAAGGAAATTAAACAGTTTATCTCGGATTCAAGCTATTAATAAAGGTGAGCCATCATTTCCAGCATATTGTGTATACAGTTATGGTATCTTATAATGCAATATAGAGCCGCTGTGGGGTTGTATAATGCTCATTTCAAAGCCAGAGAATGTTTAAATCGTGTCAAAGGAAAATTCTGGCCTACGTTGTTATTTCTGTTTTATGTTGTTTATGCGTGGCAAATGAGTTACTACACTAATTGGTTCACATAAATCTGCATGTATCGTTGTATTCCACTTTTGATTCGTCCTTCTAACGATGTAGAAATGAATCCTTGTTCCTTGCCATCTTGTAGATAACTCAAAGATAGTTACAGCTGATTTCATCAGGGAAATGTCTCGCTGTTTGGAAGTAATTGTGGTAAACAGTTGTTACAAAATTGGAACATGTGTTTAGTTGGAATTTAAGGTAATTCCCTGGAAAAAGAATCTGTCATAGATTTGTAATGAAACTTGGCACAAATATTGAACAAGTCATGAAGGTTCCAAAATTGCAACAAAAATGAGGGGTCACCGTGCTCGTTTTAGTGGTATACTGCTGACGAATACAGTGTTTAAAGGCATTTTCAGGCAATAACCGCGTGAAGCTAATATGCTCAATATTTCCACTGCATATTGATATTTCGCGTATAAGTTGACTTTATACATATGTATAATCGTCTGTATCATAGAAAACGTGTCCAAAAAGCTTCAAATTTACTGAACACTCGAACAGTAGATGGTTGCTTGGTGTGCGGTCCTCTATCCAAAATGGCTTTCTTCGTAGGATTTCTATAAACTGTGCAAAATCTGATCATAGATTTTTGCTCACTTTTTAAATTTGCGTTGGGAACACTGTCCTGATTGAATTTATGCAGTATAAAATGGGGGTCACCGAGCTCGATTTTGCGCTAGCGCTCACAGTCCTTTTCTATCGTGGGAAAGGCCGGCTTTCCTCACAAAAGCCGCCATTTTTTTTTTCAATCTGATGTCGCAATGTTTATGCGCAGTAGGGATGCGCAGTGCAAAACCAGGGAATCACCTTAACAGTGTAGGGGAATTGTTGCAATATCTTCAGAATTTCTACCAAATTGTTTTCCTCATGCATTTTTCATGAAGCACATTACTGAAACTTGAGAAAGGGTGAGAACATTATCTTGTTCATATTGGGCTAAGGGATGGACTATTTTTAATTTGAAGGTGGGGGAGGGGGGCATTGGGCAATTTTTCTGTGCGTTTTTTTAAATTTTCTTTCTGTCTTCACCTGTTATTACATGTGACTAGCCACATGTAATAGTTTTTTCAATATATACAATGAAACTCTCAGCTCCCAAATTGAATTCTTCACCATCCATTGTATATCTAAATGAAGCACTTTAATTCCGCTTTTAAGTCCCCATAAAGCCATTTTGGTTTTAAACTTTAGTTTGACAAAACACTTAAAAAAATGAACTGAATCTCAAGGTATTCATTTATTTTCTTTTAAAGGTACTCAATCACCTCCAGTCAATGCATCTGCAAACATTTAGCACATCAACTAATGCTGGTGACAATGACAAAAAGTCTGAAGTGCCGAAGAAACTGGTGACCTGCTGTTCATGCGTTAATGAAACCATAAAATGTCAAACTACCAATAATCTCTGAAAACATGTTCAGAACTGAGAAAGTCTTTTCAATTTGTGAAGCACAAACGTGGAAACAATTTCCAGTTGTTGTCATTTAGCAATTGTAATAGTTTTAATTATGTACATTGTACTGTTCGAATTGTGCTTCCTGTATTAACACTTCATAGTAACGCTGTAAGGAATCAGAAAAACAGCTATCCGGACAACAATGGACTGATTATCAATTGTAACTTGCAAGATGTACAAATATTGAATTGCACATAAGTAAAACAAACTCAGATGTAATTTTAATCTCAAATAATTTGAAAATGAAAATGTTACTTGTTCTTGTTCTTGATGCGCGTGTGACCTATATTAAGCCTAATCAGCATAGAATTATACCAACCAAGTATGGCAAAATAAATTCCAATCCATATTTGTCACAAATATGAAGGAAAAACGATGAATTGTTTTAATTTTGCACACGATAAAATGTGCAATTACCAATGCCCAATGCGGTAACCACAATTGTGTAATAAATCTTCACATGCATATCATGATCACAAGTATCAGTGTCAGCCAGGACCTTAAAGGCCCAGTAATGAACATTACGCTCCACGTGCCTCTGTTATTGTTATTTATTTCCTGGGATCGAGACTTTTTATCATGCAATGCATAATGGTCACTACTGGGTCTTTAACAGGAAGTTCTGGTATAAAAAGGGCTTCTGGCCATTCACACCTTTGGTTTTTAATCAAACACAAAACAATCAACAACTGACAAACATATGTTATTCCTACGACCATAAGTACAAAAATTGAAAATGTTTGGGAAAAAGTCATTTTACCAATGAAAGTTCTATTACAAGTCCTTGGCTACTTCTGGTATTATATTATTTGCTGGGGCAATATTCTGGTTTAATGAGCATTTTTAAGCAAATTTTATTTACAGGACGCTCTGCACCGACTAAAAGTCGCCGAAATTTTCATTTCACACCGACCCTTTTCTAGTGGAGCCAAGTGATACACTGATTTTATCAGAGCACCCCAGACCTATTGATTTAACGCCAAGTTGAAACACGTCGTCGCTTCTGTACGCATTGCGTACCTATGTTCAGTATAAACAATTAAAATAAATTTTTCCAGATTTTATTTATTTATTTATTTTTGCACTTTATCAGATCAAAATGGATGCTTTGTGTCACATTGGTTCATCCCGGACACTGTGGAAATGCAAGCCCAAGTTGCCAACAAAGAGACCAGGGATGGTGAAATATTGATCCAACATGCAAGCAGAATGCAAACTCGGGCTTTTGGAGAAGTACAAATTGAGGCTGCTGTGGATGGCCAGACACCAGGAGAAGGTATACAATAGACTGGGTTTTGTTATATTTTACCCGAGCTTGGTTCACTCATCTTTTTGCTCACCATTGTTGTTGATCTATCACATTAAGGAATCATGGAATCCCAGTAGTAGTATATGTTGCATTCACTAGCCAAATTCAAAGATGGGAGAAGGCCAGCAGCATTCGCCCACAGTCATTTTGCCCATAAGACTTTGGCTCCTGGTATCTCCTTTATCTGAATTGCTAGACACCTCAAATATTTTCGACCCGAGGATGCCCCAAAAAAGAAAGCCTTTAAATATTTTAACGAATCATTTCATAAGAAATGACGTAACTACTACTACTACTACTCAGCCGGCTGCAAGGCAGTCGGCCACGATCCTTCCCCACTGTCATCTATGACGTAAGATGGTTGTGAAGAGTAGAAATAACCCGATAAAAATATATGGACATTTTTTTGTCCCAAGCAGACTAAATTAACTTTAAAACATATGGCGTTGAATCAAGGCCGATGTGTTTTAATTTTGCCCACATTGCTTTTACACGTCAAAGGGGTAAGGATTATGTACATATGAAAATTGCACTTCGAGGTCATTTTAGCGAGATGTAACCATTTTGCAATCAATCATCAATAGACCAGTAGACTAGTAGACCAGCTGACTAATTGTAGCAGCCATCATAATTATCATATTACCCTGCGGTAATAAACAAACTATAAACTCAAGTGGGCTTGAAAGGAAAGTGCGAGAATTTTGGTCATCAAATCAGTGACACAGATAAAAAAATCAACTACACTCGGCTAACATTTTAAAGCAGTGTTTGGTTTTAAGTGAACGAGAAATGTGCTCTTTCAATGTGCCTTGTTTGAACAATATGTGTAAACGGTTTTTTTTAAAGCGTTAAAACCAATTCAATTTGTAAGCGCATTTACTATGCTAATGGTTGGTTGAAAACAAAAACTTAAACTCAACTTAACACATGTATTTTCTTAGACATTTTCTTAGGAACTAAATGGACTGCGAAAAACACTCTTTGTTTGTTTGCTTTTTCACAATTGTGAGAAACGTTTTTTATTTTAAACGTTAGTGAAACATTCGACAAGAGCAGTTATAACAGACCCCCTGGGGAAGCTCATTGTAAATCAGAGCAACTCAGAGCACTTGAGTGAGCAACTCAGAGCACTTGAGAGAGCAACTCAGAGCAAAGCACTGAGTTGCTCACTCAAGTGCTCTGAGTTGCTGACTCAGAGCACTCGAGTGAGCAACTCGGAGTATTTGAGTGAGCAACTCAGAGCACTTGAGTGAGCAACTCAGAGCACTTGAGAGAGCAACTCAGAGCAAAGCACTGAGTTGTTCACTCAAGTGCTCTGAGTTGCTGACTCAGAGCACTTGAGAGAGCAACTCAGAGCAAAGCACTGAGTTGCTCACTCAAGTGCGCTGAGTTGCTGACTCAGAGCACTTGAGTGAGCAACTCGGAGTATTTGAGTGAGCAACTCAGAGCACTTGAGTGAGCAACTCAGAGCACTTGAGAGAGCAACTCAGAGCAAAGCATTGTTCACTCAAGTGCTCTGAGTTGCTGACTCAGCACTTGAGTGAGCAACTCGGAGTATTTGAGCGAGCAACTCAGAGCACTTGAGTGAGCAACTCAGAGCAACTCAGAGCAAAGCACTGAATTGCTCACTCAAGTGCTCTGAGTTGCTGACTCAGAGCACTCGAGTGAGCAACTCGGAGTATTTGAGCGCGCAACTCGGAGCACTTGAGTGAGCAACTCGGAATATTTGAGCAAGCAACTCAGAGCACTTGAGCAAGCAGCTCAGAGTATTTGAGCGAGCAATTTGAAGCAACTCAGAGTAACTCAGAGCAACTAGGAGCAAGCAACTCAGAGCACCTGAGAGAGCAACTCAGAGCATTTGAGCGAACAACTCGGAGCATTTGATCAAGCAACTCAGAGTAACTCACGTGATGATATACATGTAGCATCGATAAAGGGTTGCTTCACTGGAGATTTTCCCGATATGCCTTCAGCGTTCACCCCCAGTCATTTTGTCGTTGAGACTTTGAAAAAAAAATTGGCGCCTGATATGTTGCTTTCACTAGCCAAATTCAGATTTTGAAACATTTCACAAGAGGGAAGTGAATGTGTGAGAAAAAAAGTCTTTCTTTACTGGAGGCACACAAAATTGTCGTGACTGACCGGAACTGTTGTGACGTTACCTTGCATTACAATCGGACGTGACTTCCCTATTAGTATTTAGGTGATTGACAAGTGAAATAGGGTACAAATAAGTGTTGTGAAATAGGGTTTTGAATGAGGCTAGTTATTTTTGTATTCGTTTATTTTCTTAATTAAATACTGGATTTGTCTACACTACACTGTGAGTACTTTTGTGTTCCGTACAACTTCGGGACTTAAGTGGTGCCAGGACCAGTATTTGCTGGGAGAAAAGGAGCGAGACTTGTACAAACATGGGAGACTTAAACAAAGAGGAATTCGGCCAAGATGCGACAGCCATTTCAGAGGAAGAACAAGAACTCGAGAAGAAAATTGTTAAAGAGATTACAAACTTAAGTTCTACTTAGAGGAAGGCAAGGAACTGTTAGAAAGCAGCGATTTCAGCAAAATTGAACTTGCGTGCAAGCTGACAGATGAAATTCAATACCGCCTCAATGACCTTATGTCAACACTTCAAGAATTAAAAACAGAGAGCCATGAGACAGTGGAAAAAGAACTTGAAGATCAAATACGCACCGCTTTTGGGGGTAAAAGCCAGACTCAGTAAGGCCCTGGAGGAGAGAGCGTACTATAAGTAAAAAAGCCGAGGAGGAGAAACTTAGAGCGAAAATCGACCAGGAGGAGACCCACTTGCGAAAAGTGTGAATGAGTGTATGCACACCGACCCACCGCCATACTGCTACAACCACTACTATGGGACATCATGGTTAGGGCACGAATGTCAACCAACTTATTGCTGGTGGACCTTCAAAAGGCATTCCTGCAGATCGCGATCAAGGAGGAGGACAGGGATGCGTTCCGCTTCCTGTTCAACATCAGTGGCAAGGAGGAACCTTTACGTTTTACAAGAGTACCTTTCGGAGCAGAAGCTAGCCCATTCATGCTGGGGGCTACCCTACTGCATCACTTGAATCAGCAATCAACACAGCTAGAATATACTGTCCAAGCACAACAAGAAAACTGGAAGTGACGTAGAAGAACTACAGGGTGTTCCAAAAGTTCGTTCCTCTGATTTATATCAAAATAACGTTTGATTCACTAGCGATATATGCATCAAAATATCAGCAGTTCTTAACCGTTATGAACACTATTTTCATACGTAGTTTCAGAAGCCTGAGTGGCCTTCATTATTTTTTATCACATTTCGTAGCCGCTCCGGCATGGTGTTTAATAATTTTGGTAGCGTGGAAAACGGGACGTTAACCCATGCATGCTAGTTTCAGCCGCCGTTTCAGTTCCTTCGTGGTCTTCAGGATGGGATCTTTGTATGTGAATTAATCTATTATGCTCCAGCGATTCTCGATCGGGTTGATGTCTGGTGAATTGGCTGGCCACTCTGCATTCTCAACAAAATTGGGCAAATTTGTTTCGCATTATGTTTGCATAGCCTTAGCTGTGTGAGCTGGTGCCCTGTCTTGAACGAATGTCATGTTACGGTTTGAACTGAAAAGTTTTCTTTTCATGGTTGTTTCACTTGAGGATTTACGACACAGAAGTGTTGTGATAGCTGCCTTGTTGTTTTTTTCTCGTTTGTACTTTGCCTTCTCAAGGACGTTTTAGCCTTTTTAATATCGCTTAAGATCTTAGGTCTCCCACTTCGTTTCTTGTCTTCAAAATCTTCGGCTCTCAGTTGACGACCATTTAACTACCCAACGTTTGCTTTTTTCGAGTAGTTTGGCGATTTGTTGAACAGAAAGACCAGAAGATCTAAGTATTAATGCTTGTGCTCGTAAATAGGAGATTTTTTTTGGCTTTGAGAGGTTTCATTTTATAATCCACTAAGCAAAACACTGACAATTAATTCAGGGCAACTTGCGACTGTGAAATGCCGTAAAATGGCGGCAAATTTTTGCGCGCGCGATTTATAATCTCATATTTTAGCGGGAAAATGAAAAAAGGCCTGTTGCATTTAACCCCGTATTAAACCCATCAACAATAGATGAGCGTGGGCGTTGGTGCCTCAAGGTTGGTGGAGCCGGGCAACGCTGAGCAAGGAAGGAGGTATCCATGGCAACCCTGAAGCGGCCACCACCCACCTGGGCACCGTCACACTGAAGGACTCAGTGGAATACTTGCCAACCAAGAGACAATCTCCCACGGGAGGGGTGGGATGGGGGAAAATTGCACAGCTTGCGAGCGAACCTGCTAGCGAAATTATCCTTGCAAGCAAGGACTGCTACTAAGGGTCACGAGGAGCCCCTGCGAAAGGCTTGGTCCGCCCCAGGCTTCATGCGCCCGCGAATGTGGGCCACAACGTATATGCGACACGAAATGCCTGCTGCGGTTGCAAGCGAGCTTCCTGCGTCCAAAGCTGGTGGAGAGCATTGCTTCGAGGTTAACTTTGCCTAAATTACCTAAATTGCCTAAATTGGTGGCCACCTTAAGCCAGACGATTGGAGAGCCCAGCCAAAGCTTCGGAAGGGGTTCTTATATACAGCTGATAAGCGCTACTTGTCCAACGCCCAAGAGCCTGAATGGCCATTCCCTCTCCAGGCTGTTCAATATGGATGAAACCCCTATGAGATTCGAGCTTCCCTCGAGCAGAACCCTTGAATTCAGTGGCAGCAGAACAGTTCCAGTGAAGTCTTGCGGTGCCGAAAAGAGGAGCTACACAGTCACACTCGCAGTCACCGCCAATGGCAAAAAACTACCACCTTCAGTGATCTTCAAAGGTGTACGCACTCCAAGAGACCTCGCTGTTCCAAACTCTGTTCGAGTATCGTTCCACAAGAAGGGCTGGATGGATGAAAATGGTAAGAATTTGTCGCATTTCAATTTCAAAGCTTACTGGTAATTGATGTTTAATGTGCTCAAATGACTGATCGTCACGTTCTGTCAATTTATTCTATATTGCGTATTCTCTTATTTATTTCAGGAGTGAAGGAGTGGATTCGTACCTGTTTGCCGAGGAATCCTCACGGTGAATGGTCACTGCTTGTGTGGGATTCTTTTCGAGCCCATTTGACAGAGTCGGTGAAGGCAGCCCTGCAACGGCGTAAGATCGACGTAGCTGTTATCCCAGGCGGGCTGATTCCAGTCCTACAGCCATTAGACAAGTGCCTCAACAAACCTTTCAAGGACAACATGCGGCGAAAGTACCTTAACTGGATGATGAAAGGTCCCTTCGAGTTCACGCCAGCGGGAAAGCTGTCGTGGGAAGAGATTCCGGAAGAGATGGTGAGAAAATCGTTCAAAACGTGCGGGATCTCAAACGCTGTCGATGGCACTGAAGACGACGCCATCTACGACGACGAAATGGCTGAGGTAGCTGACGACGACATGGAGGATGAGTTAGAGACTGACAGCGAAGAAGACGACGATGACTAAAAACTTCAACCACATGAAGTTATCACAAAAAAACGGCTCCTTTAGGAGCCACCAATTAAATAAAAGTCAATTACCAACAATGATTTACATGCACGTACCGTTTGTGATCTCGGTAATATGTTTGTTGATAATCGCTCGGCTTATAGTCGAATAAACATTGAATTTGAAATCTTGTTAAGCACCCGTAAATATTTTTTGGCGAAAATACTCGGCTATAAGCCGAACCCCCCTATCTTGGTGAGATTTGACCTGTTCTCAGTTTAATTTGTTGCAAAAATCGCTCGGCTTATAGGCGAATAAATACGGTACTAACCCATGTTTGAGTGGTATCATGCAAAATATGGCTGTAAAGACATTTCAAAAGCCATGTTCGCCGCGTAATAAATTGTACTCGTAAGAAAAATTGCAATTTACCTCATGTTATTTTGTACTTTTCAACTTCCAACTTATTATTTTATGTTTACGCTTATTACTCTTAAAGTGCCTTCCCCAAACCTCCAAAAGAAATCGAACCACATCAATGTTGAAACGTATAAAACCACCAATAAACATTTTTAAGTTTCGGTTGTTTTTTTATTAGCCTTAGATTGGATTCATACTGTAATACAGTCAGTATCATAACCCACAATATTAAAATCTTTTGCTGTGAGATCCTGGTTATCCTATTTACTCGGACAACCGTGGCCAAAACGGCTTGCAAAATCGTTTTCCCCTGCATTTTTTCTACTTGTTTGCTACTCAAGACAGGCTTCACATTTCTCAAACGGTGGTCAAGACCGCATTTAAGGCTGCATAACTCTGCAAGTCAAGCGTTTTTGGAGGAATATAGAGCTAAGTGCTTATTTTTAAACCTTCATTTACGTTTTTATCAATGCGAAGTCAACCAGTCGAGGGACTTAACAGAAAAAGAAATTACATTTTTCTATGGGAATTTATGTTGATATGAATTTGTGATTGACTTCATTTTTGTGTTCTCGTTAGTTTTGGAGAAATGTTTATAAAACGTGCTCAAATTCACTGAGTCGGATTGACATCTTGAATTTTGCCATGTGCTCAGCCAGACAGCTCCTCGATGCGCTAGTGGTACGCTTTTTGCTTTTAAACATAAACTAATGGATATTTAAAGAAAATTTTTCCAACAAAGATTTTGTTGTCCATTTTTGTGTTTGTTCATTCATTGCATAGGTTGAAAAGCGATTTTATGTAAACAAAACAAGACTTGGATTTTATAGTTTTAACTTCACTCGCGTCGCCTTGCACAAAGACATTTTTTCAATTTTGATTTTCAATTCAGTTTCTCAGGCAATTTTCGACACGCAACTGGTGTATTTTATTAGGAAATTAGTCATACTGGTTATTCTAGACCGAGAAAAATTGTTTTTGTAAGCTTTTGTGAAGTCTAAATGTACTGTGCAGACGGTCGCGTAATACTGTTTTTGAGAATTGCTAAACTGATTGAAAAATAGCCCGGTCGTTAATCTTAATTCTAATTTTTCTTGTGCTTCTCACCTTTCACCCAAGTTAAGCTTATCATCATCGTTTCTGTTCAGAGAGCTCTGCTGTTAGTCTAAGCCTATCGATATATCTTATATTTAATACTGCTTATCAGCTCGACCAATCTACTGAAAGCTGTTGCCACTGCCGCCTTAAATTTCATCTCATTTGAAATGTAAAGCGCAACACATCTGGGAGCCCTTACATCTGATATAAATAAACAGCAATAACGGTTTGAGATCCGTCATGTACCTTTTTTGTGTTTTTGAGTGGCAGCCATTTTGAATAATTTAGGCTCGGTTATTTAGTTCGGAGATTAACCGAATTTCTCCGATTCCACCACAAGAATTCCGAACAGTTACCGAAGGTCAATGTGTAAAATCCAGATCATTTTGATAATCATTGTGAAATTGGGAAGCTTTACATGGAATTCCTTAAATAAATCTAAATAACTCTTACACCACTTGTGCGTCGGACTTGATCGGTCCAGTAATGGGAAAATTCCTTACTTCTTTCCAAATGAATCAACTTTTATAAAATGTACAATTGTGTATTTGAATCTCCATCAAAATCTAATTTGATGGGGTGCATAGTCCTGTTGATGATTTTATGCCAAGGGCACAACTTAACTGAGATTGTTTGCTAAAGGAAAGCTGTATTCGGGGGTTCAAATTTCTGAATTCTCAGAAAGTACATTTTTGCAACTTACAGTTTGCTTATCTTCACGGTTCCTTACTTCAAAATCAAATAATTAAATAACAAAGGCATGTTGACTACCATATTTACTTGAAAGTGCGCCACCCTCGAATTAACGCTGCATCTGAAATGGTATAAATTTAAAGAGCATTGTGGTGCTCTTTTGAGTAAATTCGGTATGTGTGGCTGTTTTCGATGTCTGCCCTCCCTTGCCGTGCAATTCAGCTACAAAATATTTTTCATAGACCACTAAGTGATACGTGGTAAAATTGATTGCTCGATCCCTCTAAATTCACATAGCCCACCACCCCAACAGGTAAATTAAAGGGCTCGGGGATTAAAACCGACCCATGTTACTTTTTAGGTTGTTTCTATTTTTTTTTTTCTCGCTCCAATTTGCCCCATTTTATCGTACAACGAATAATATCACAAACCCTTGTCGAATTTGCACTAACCCAGAGGAATTTGACTAATTTCACCTGAAAAAAACAGAGTTCTGGCCCTCTAGTGCTTTGACTGTACATTGTAACCCTAGCTGCTTACAACATGGAACGTAAGCTGGAAAAACTCCAAATGATGCCATAACAAAACAGATTGGCCGTGAGAATATACTCCTGACCTGTGCCAACGACCTGAACGAACATAATGTCATTTAAGGGAGGTGAAACTTAACTACAGTTTTAGATTCGTTGCTAGGGACATTATTTCATGGTTAGCATTTCTCACATGTCATAAACTGCCAATATATATGGTGGGAGCTATGAAACTAAACACAAGACATCACTAAATCGACATTGGACATGCATAACTAGTGCCAGTCTCCAACCACGCATAAGAATGAAAAAGCGCAAAAACTGAAAGGAAACGAGATAAAAATCAGATTTTTTTGGTGAATCATAAGCAATTCAACGTTTTATAAAATCTGTAGCATGGAATTACTGTTAGATGAAAAAAAAAAGGAAAGCTATTAAAGAAAATGTATTAAAATACACCGTTATGACATCAGCTTTTTCAATAATGTGAATTTTAACAAATTCATGCTACAGATTTTTTATTAGGATGTTCTTAAGCCGTTGACATTGTTTTTATTTCAAACAAGACGCTATGAGAGCGTATGCTTGGGCGTTGTTGTATTAGGCATATTGGAAAATAAAGGTCTTGGGAATCTGCATGCATGTTATTTCACGGTTTGATGATAGAGAGTATTGGGATGGTCAGAGTAGTCTAACAAAGAAGCGCGTTAACCTTCTAAAACAAGAAGACACAGCACACTTAGCGTGCGAGATCGCACGCAAACTATTAAAGTAGCGTGCCCCATGCACTGTGTCAAAAGACTAGAGTACTGAAAAAAACAAATCGATGTCTACTTTGTACATACCGTTAAAAAAAGGCCGTATATCAGAGTTTTACGATGGTTGTTATTGGTTTTAGCTAAATCTTGTAACTAGCTGGTCTGTGTTTCCGACACTTTTGAAGTGAATGCGAATGTAGCCGCAAAGTGGCCTTTCGAAGCCATGATTTTGGTCCGGACCCGAGGTCAAAACAACTTTTCGAATTGAAAGTTTTGCTGGAAGTATTCCCGCCATTATTATAATAAATTTTGAATGAAACTTATAAATTTAATCACAGTTAACGACAGAAGTGGTAAGTTAAGAGGAGAGAAACAAATTTAGCCCTTTGAAATATATTTTTTCAGTTGAGGTAAAAATGTTACAATTTGCATAATGTAAAAGTAATTTGAAACCTTTCCAGTAACGCATAACGCAGCTGTTTCATAAAACATCTCGCAATTAGAAACACGAAAATATATCCAGTTTTTATTTCTCTGTATCCGAAACACAGAAAAGAAAATTAAATGAAAAAGTGATCGCTTTAAGGTTATTTTCGCCCGAGAAACATTCACTAGCGGAAGCCGGCGAAGCTGATTTCCCTTTCGTAAACGGTCGATGCCATTTTTAACAGTCGATGCCATTATTAGCAAACGGTCGATGCCATTTTTAACGGTCGATGCCATCATTAGCATTCATTAGTAACCAAGCCTTCTTGTAATGGTCGATGCTATTTCTCTCTAGTTTATGCCTGGATTGGGACGAAAATAGGCTATCATTATTAGATCAAATTGGGCCTAGGTAAAGCGATTATTAGATCTAAGCTAGATTCACGGTTAGGTGAGATTTAGGGTTAGGGTGACCCGTTATTGATATATATTAAGAAAAGCATGTTTTATAATTAAATTTTTCTTGGGTTTGCCGGATCAACCCAGTGGTCTAGTGGTAAGAGAGAGATGTTAGCATGCAGAGGTTCCGGGTTCGATTCCAGGTAATTATATTCCATTTTTCTTTTTCTGATAGAAAAAATAATTCTAAAATTGGTGAAAATTTTTCTAAGTGTCGCTAAAATGGCAACGACCGTTTACGAAAGGGAAATGCGCGCCGGCGAAACTCGCAAGAAACGTAACACCGCGTGCATTGTTTACATCTTCAATCGGCGGTGAATTTTTGCACCCAAAGTTTCAGTTGGCTGTTCTGTTCCTTCAACTTCACGAAATAAAAATTCATGAAAGGCAAACAACCGAAAGAAGTGAAATCAATTGGGATTCCTACCACGCTTATATTTCTTCCTTCGCTGACCACTGTTCACTTCTTATTGAATTTATAGCGGAGCACTTGCCAGGCCGAAGGCCTGGCTGCGCAGCTCCATACTCATAGAACCTGTGCCGTGATTTTTCATGGTCATGGCTAGCGGAATGTTTCGCGGGCGCGCGTGTGCCCGCCCGCCGTGTTTGACAACATCCGGGATCTTAGCAATTTTGTTTTTCGCGCGGCCACACAGCCGTGAGCTTGGTAAACACTTCAGTTGTTTTGTTGTGTCTAGCGGAGAATTAAACTCGTTTTCCTGCATTTTTTCGCGGTTTGCTACTCAAGACAGGGATACTAATTAAGGTATACTCAGAAGCCGCTTTAGTGGAAAAAGACGAGCTTTTAGGGATAAAATCTTGCTTCGAGGAACTTCATGTATTACGTTTTTATCAATGCCGGAATAGTTTGTTTTCTATGGATTTCAGAACCAGAAGCGGAGATTTGAATTTCCAAGCAAGCGAGGAACTTAAAGGTAAAACAGATTACAGTTTTCGATGAGAATTTATGTTGATATCAATCTGTGAGTGACTTTTTATTAGTGTTATTGTTAGTTTTGGAGAATTGATTTTAAAACGTGCTTAAATTCAATTGTATCGATCTCTTGAATTTCATCGAAGAAATCTTGAACTCGATGAGCTATAATTAAATGGTACGCGTTTTGCTTTTAAACGTAAACTAATGGAGATTTGAAAAAAAATTTTCGAAAGAAGATTGTGTTGTCCATTTTTATGTGTTTGTTCATTCATTAGATAGATTGAAAATCGATTTTATGTAAACAAAACAAGACTTTGATTTTATAGTACAGTTCTATCTTCACTCGCATCGCCTTGTGCAAATAAGCTTATGTTTGTGTATTTTTGCAATTTTTGATTTTCAAATCAGTTTCTCGGGCAATTTTTGACAAACATAAACTGTATTTTAGTCGGGAACTAGTGGTACTTGTTATTCAAGACAGAGAAAAGTTGTTTTTGTGAACTTTTGTACGGTCTATAAAAATGTACTATGCAGTCTATGCAGACGGTCGCGTAATAAGCTTAAGCTTACTGTTTTTGAGAATTGCTAAAATTGAAAAAGCTTGAACTCGATGAGCTATAATTAAATGGTACGCGTTTTGCTTTTAAACGTAAACTAATGGAGATTTGAATAAATTTTTTCGAAAGAAGATTGTTTTGTCCATTTTTATGTGTTGGTTCATTCATTAGATAGATTGAAAAGCGATTTTATGTAAACAAAACAAGACTGATTTTATAGTACAGTTCTATCTTCACTCGCATCGCCTTATGCAAATATGTTTGTGTATTTTTGCAATTTTTGATTTTCAAATCAGTTTCTCGGGCTATTTTTGACAAACATAAACTGTATTTTATTCGGAAACTAGTGGTACTAGTTATTCTAGACAGAGAAAAGTTGTTTTTGTGAACTTTTGTGCGGTCTATAAAATGAACTGTGCAGACGGTCGCGTAATACTGTTTTTGAGAATTGCTAAAATTGAAAATAGCCCGTTCGTCAATCTTAATTCTTGTGCTTCCAACCTTTCACCTTAGTTAAGTTTCACCTTAGTTAAGCTTGTTCAAAGTGCGACGCTGTTAGGCTTGGGCTATGTATATATATTAGCGCTATGTATTCGTCTAAATCTTCTTCATGTTCAAACATGTTTTAGCGGGTTTCCGTCATGAAGGTATCGTAGAATTAATCGCGAGTGTCAAACACTTTCGCAGTGTCTTCTTGAGTAATTTCCTTACGCATATTGAATATGAAACTGTTAGATGCAACAGAGAAAACACAACTCGCACTTTATCACGTCCGCCTGGCATACCTGGCATAGCCCGTTTTGCAGATATTGCCCCCAGGGCATCCCATAATGAACTATGAAAACAAAGGAATATATTAATTTAAATGCTCATTATGGGATGCCCTGGAGGCAAAACCCGGTATCTGCAAAACAGGCTATCGACAAACAACAGGTATGTTCTCCACCGCGGTCAAACAAGAGAAATTTGCAAAAGTTAATTAAAGTACATCAAAGTTAAGGTTGTCATTTTCACTGTTTAAAGTTTAATATATTAACGATACACTGTCAATTCACTAACGTTTTGAAAGTTTACTAAAAAAAGTTCTAAGCGTTTGAAAACTATGAATCACAGAATTGTCGACGCCATTTGCCAACACAATTTTGCTCAGGCACGAAGCGTTTTGATCAGTTTTCAACGAAACGAAGCTCATTATTTTGAGCCGAAAAGAGGAAAAGATAGTTACATAAACTAATTACTTTGTACATCCTTGCCCACGTTTTCACTTAATATTAAATGAAATCCCATAATGCCTCGGACATGTGAGCGCGGTGAAGGTTTGAACAAGCCCATTCCCGTCCCCAGAGTTGCACAATACTGCACATTTGTGCACTACCAAACAGCATTTTATAACTTGGGCACCTCCACCCAAGTGAAAAGTGTAAGATGTTTGAATTTTAAGGGTTTTTATGTTCCGGTCACGTGACTTACCAATATGGCTGTGACTCATGAAATTTAATGGACTATTAACAGAATTAACGTGACCAAACATCATAGCCGAGTTAGTAAAGAAACTCATATGACGTTTGGAACTCTTCCATATCAACCACCTTGTAGTTAAGTTCCCCCCCCCCCCCCCCTCCCAAGGCGGGCTTATCAATTGCGTTCGCCACTTGAGACAACATGGCTGAACAGCATACAACTCAGTGGTTGAGCGCCGGTTTAAGTCATGTTTAAGGCCTGCGCAGCGATGGAAGGACATGAAGTCCGGAAATCCTTAAGTCCCTGGCACCTCTTGAAGAAATGAGTGTGTGTCCTTGCTGCCTTGGCCCAAAGTGCTATTCAGCACTCGATTTGAAAATGGGCCGTTGTGGACAAGATGAGCTGGCCGATGGCAGGAAAGTCTGGAATCACTTCGGATCAGAAAAGGGGCAGCGTTGTGAGTTGTGGGCCATTTCCCATCCCATGCCGTGGTCGAAATGCCCCGAAGCGCACAATTACTATTTATAGAACTGAAACTCAGACAAACAAACCAAAAGTGACTCTCAGGGGATTCCTAATAACGAATTTCTATTGTCAGAAAAGCAAGAATAAACAAGAATAAATTATAAACTCAGACAAACATGAGTACTGACGTCATCTGTGCGCTTTGCTATAGAACAAAGTGGTTATGGAACTCAGTCAGTCCTTTGTTATATGTTTTTGTTCTCCATTTCTTTTGTTCGTTTGCCTTGACCCTGCACAAAACACAAAAGGTATTGAAATGCATATGAGCAACTGACCAGTAGAAACATTTGGGCTCACACGTTAAACAAAACAATGTGCAGGGTTACCGTCGTTCAACAAAAACAAAGCACTCTTTTTGAAATTTGTTGAGCTTCATAACCAGTTTGTTCTATTAACTATGAAATGCCAGATGTCCGAAGTGCTTCCAGACTTATAATATTTTCTTATAATTTTCGGGCGGGAAGGTCCATTTCGGACTTGCCATAGAATTTCCCGACATGCTTTGCGACAGTGGCAGATAGGTCTGCTATGCATGGTCAGGCACTTGAAATGTAGCTTTGCTCGGGTTGAAGTGAGTTCTTGCTGGCCGGCCAAAATTGGGGAAGGCAGGCAAAGGTTATGAGCTGGCAGCGGAGGACCAGGAATGCTTCCTTAAGGAGGTCCGTAAGGATAAGGGAGATGGCGCGAATCTAAGTGGCTGACTATTGGTCATAAAAATTAAGTGATTTTGAGGGAATGAAGTTCGGGATTTATTTTTCTTGAGTGGGATTTAGCACTGTGGGCCCAAACAGCGGGAGACATGCAAATTTTTTTTTTTTTTTGCATATGTTATTTCTTGTAAACAACGGGAAAAAAAAAACAACAGAAAAAAAATTCTGAACAATGTTTTGCAACTAATTTGTAGTTCACATGTCAAAAAGAGGCAAATCTGAGCGAGAAAAATAAAAAACGACCTAAAAGGCAACATAGGTTGGTTATGTCCCGGGCCCTTCAATTATGAACGTTCCCTTATTTTATTTCTATATAAATGTATTACGATAATCCGAAGGTAGAAACAGTCGCACTTTAAGACCTTTAAATCAATCTCCCAACAGTCATGGAGAGAAGTGCAACCAAAGCTGCAAGTAAAAGTGACGTCACACCAGCTGCTGAGGAAACAGTGGATTTTGATGACGACACTTTAAGAGGTGAGGAGAGACATGTTACTTAGGCCCGGTTCAAAAGTATTTCAGTCATTCCCACAAATAAACTGGAGCGAGCCTCCTGGAGTTAGATCGTACCTAAACTAGTGGCAACCTTCGGTTAAAAAGTGCGGGCGAGTAATGGTTGTAATAACAGTTTTGTGTTATTTTTGATAAATAAACTGGCTGTATGCTTGAATGAAGCAGATTACGGCTTCGCTGATCATTTCGAGGATACAGAATGCATCGAAGTGCACCAATTGCCGATGGAAAGATGTTCGTCTGTGGAAAGTGAAACTCAAAATATCTGTATGATTTCAACATGAAAGCACTCCAGCGAACCAATTTTATGAACCGAAACATGGCGATGCTTTGCAAATACACCTCCAAAATGTATAGATGACCTTGTAATTGCTATAAAGATTGACTTACCAATGAAACTTGCAGTTGGACCCACAACAGCCACCTACCGCACATTCACCAGTCGCGATCACTCACGTGGAAGAACGTGGAAAGGATTTCCAACAGGTTTTACTGGTTCTGGACATCCGGGATATCTTATCACGCGGCTTGCGCATGAATCCTAATCACGTGGACCAATGACGTGATTGCATTCCATACATAGTTGGAAGACGAAAAATCCGGCCAACAGAAAAGCCTACGTACGTGCGGCGCACGCGCGGGATGTAAGTCCGCTGCTCGAAACGAAGATTAGTCTGCGGGCTCCTCCTTGTCGCCCGCAACAACTGTGGTTACCTTAATAGCAACGGCGATCATTCCCACAAATAAACTGGTGCTAGCCTCCTTAAATTAAATCATATCGATATTTTCAGATTATTAAATTACATGATACCGTTTCAATGGTAAGGGCTGCTGTTTTAAACTTTAACATGTAAAATCCGATGAAAGAAAATCACACGAGCCAGTTTAACCCATTGACACCTGAACCGCCCGAAACAGCCCGTACAAGACTCCACTGCTTTAAAGGGGCATTATCACGCAGATTTTACTGTGTTTTGGTCAAAATACACTTAATATATGACAACGTACCTTTGCTCAAACATAAAATTGCTTTTAGAACACCAAGAAGATAATATCAAGTGATTTCTTCAAGGAAGAACAAACCATAATAAGTTTTTCTGCTATTTTTTCACGACTCTTGGGAGGAACTTGAAAAAATTGGCCAATGTTTTCAAGTTGCAATCCATTTCCATCCTGGCCATCCGCAGTTAAAGATAATGAATACTAGTTTCTGTGCACTGATAGAGTATTTGTTAACAAAACTGGACTATTATTTTAAGGTTTCCATTGAAACAAATGTGTTTTTTGGCTTTTCAAAGTGATACTAAAAATAGGTGGCAGTGCCCCTTTATAAATTGCAACTTTCTCAATCATGCGAACATTGCCTTAACTAGCAGTTGTGAGCATTGACTAGAAAGTCCCTCAAATTGAGATACCCAATAAACACAAAAGTCCGCGATTTTTACAGAATATCAGCGTTTGAATTTGGACAATAACAAAAATGACCGTTTTTAACGTCATAGAAAAACAACAAAAATCACGTTTTTGCCTTTACGTTTTTTATTCAAATCATCGTGGCAAACCCAAAAGTCAACATTCACAGCAAAATTCAATCCTAGTCCTAGCTTAGCAGTGAATTGTTTTGCTCTTATTTATTGCTTGGACCGAGCTATAGCCTCTCGTTCTAGTGCATACTGACCTTGCCTCGATTTTCAACATCACCACCGCACTACATGCTGGGAAAAAGCCACAATTTTTGACAGCGTTCGTTCTTTTCCCCACACATTTCATATTTATACTAAGTCCACAGCCACTCTGACCTACCACCGAAATTTCGCGCTTGTTGTGTTCAGTGGTCGCAACTTCCAAAATATGCCTTGGTAGGTAGAGAAATTCATCCAGAGTCGTATGGCGCGTTTTCAGGGTCAAAATTAAGTGTATAGTTGCGACACAAATTGAATTGCCAAATAAATTGTTAATGTACGTGATGATTTCTTTTAATGGCCTCTGTCGACTTGCTGTTTTGCAATGAAATGGTTTTGTTGCGTCATGACTTTCAAATGTGCACTTCTTACTCGAGTTTATTTGAGAATGGGTTACGCGCATGCATTATTACTTTTGAAATCTCTTTGCATGCTGACTTGCAATTTCCCCAACATGAAACGTATGCATTATTACTTTTGAAATCTCTTTGCATGCTGACTTGCGAAAGTATGCATTATTACTTTTGAAATCTCTTTGCATGCTGACTTGCGAAAGATGTAGTAGTAGAATTATTTGATGATGAAAACAAAGGAAGCATTTCTTTTAATACGACTTATAAAACCATGGCTATCTTTTAAACCCTTGTCACATTTGCGATGCAATGACTTTTGAATTAACTTTCGTCTCACCGCAATGACTTGCGAAAAGTTTCAACCAGGCGCTACCTACCCTACAGGGTGCGGAAAGAGTCTGGAAACTAGGTCACATACCAACCTCCTTCCCAGTGTCTTTGGGTCAAAAATTAAAAATGGCGGCAGGCGTAGATTATCACGCATGCAAGCTTATGAATGATCATGAATGTTTTGTAAAACAGCATAAATTATAGAAGCAGGCGTGAACGTGTTTTGAAATTAACAACTAATGTGAACAATGAAATCGCAAACATGTTAAGAGTAAACGTGTTTCATTGAAATGTGTTTACTCTAAACATGTTTCGGTACTGATGTGAAAAAACAACATCAGACGTTGGTTGGTTATCTTCAGAAACAGAAGACAACAAAGTCACGATTTGTGACAACACGAGAGTGTTCTGGTGATCGTCACAATCAGGATAAATCACGGAGTCACACTTAGTGTTTTTGTCACGAATTGAAACCGCAAAGTCACGATTTGAGGTTCCATTAACTTGTTCCCCGGAAATGGGAGAACTCACAAAGTCACGATTTGTGGCAGCAAGCGAGTGAAGGCGCTTTTCAGAAACAGGAAAACGCAAGTGTGATCTACACAAAATGAAACCCCATGTCACGGTTGGAGGTATCATAAAGTGTATCTCCACGAAAGGAGAAACCCACAGAGTCACGATTGTTGGTGGCACAGGTCTTATCTCTGCAAACAGATGAAACCGGGCACAACGTAAAACAGTGCGATAGCCGACATTGATAATGTCGAAAACAGGAATAGTGTGAACCCGAAGTCACGAAAAGAGAACTCACGAATCCCTGAATCAGTAATTGAGAAGTCCAAAATACGAGTATACGAAATATAAGTGCTATACGCAGTGACAATGATTTTACTTGCAATGACTACAAAGGCAACTAATACACAGTATTCTAAGATACCAAGATAATTTTACGGTTACTTTATACAGTCGGTAAATACGTTGATTGACAGTAGATAGACCGAGATAGCGTGAGGATGTCAATGAAGCATTTTGAGAGGATCCCAAAACAGGCCAATAGCGCTATAGCCGTCACGTTGTGAGTGTTGCAAGTCGCTTTAATACTCAAGTTCTTTTTCCGATTTACTTCAAGCTTCGTCGCGTCGTATGGACAATCGTGACTCTGTGGGTTTCTTCTTTCGTTGATATACACTTTATGATACCTCCAACCGTGACATGGGGTTTCATTTTGTGTAGATCACACTTGCGTTTTCCTGTTTCTGAAAAGCGCCTTCACTCGCTTGCTGCCACAAATCGTGACTTTGTGAGTTCTCCCATTAAATGGCCCAACGAGCCGATAAAGGCTTTGGGAATTTATTACACGTATGATCAAAAATTGCTTCTCGAAAAGAATTTCATAGAAAGATTAGACAGCATTAAAAACCTGATTAGAATCTGGTCCTCTAGAGGTCTTTCTATTTATGGAAAAATTACAATTATCAAATCTCTATTAATTCCAAAATTTGTTTTTGTGTCATCCTTAATACCTACCCCAAAAGAATTTGTTAATCAGTTAAACCAGTTATTATTTCAATTCTTATGGAATGGTCCTGATAAAGTCACACGCAGATCAGCGATAAATGATTACTCCAATGGAGGATTAAAGATGATTGATTTTGATAGCATGATAATATCGCTTCGATTGGCATGGCTAAAAAGAATATTTGGCTCAAATGATGGTACCTGGAAACGGTATCTGACATGGCATCTAGAACCCCTTGGCGGCCTTTTTTTGTTTTATTGCAATTATGATGTTAGAATCCTGCCACTGAATACTTCGCAATTCTATCTAGAATTATTGCAGTGGTGATCAGAATTTAGAGATTCGTTCTCTTCAGAAAAAGATTGGCAACATATTCTTTGGAATAACAAACAAATACTCATTAATAATAAAACAGTTTATTATAAAAGTTATTTCGAAGCTGGTATAGTTCATATCAGTGATCTATCCTTTGAATTAAATAACAAAGATTCCTTTTCCCTAGTTTCTAACAGGATTTCAAAAACTAATTTTTTAGTTTGGGCAGGTCTTCGACACTCCATTCCTTCCATTTTAAAAAATAGTTCTCCTAAATCAACAACAGGTGAACTCGCTCTAAAAATAGATGATAACATATTTGATGTGACAAAGAAGAAATCAAAAGACTATTATACTTTACTTGTAAGTAGAAAGGCTCTTTTTCCAACTATTGTAAACAAATTGCAGGATGAATTTCATTTCACACTTGAGGAAGTTAAACAAATTTTTACGATCCCGCACAGTGTTGCTCTTGAAGCATATGTTAAGGCATTTCAGTACAAAATTCTCAACTCCATTCTTTACACTAATGCTAAACTTTACAAAATTGGTTTTAAAACGAGTGATTCGTGCTCATTTTGTTCATCTGAATCAGAAACGCTATATCACTTCCTATATCTCTGTCCTTATTCAAGAGATTTCTGGCGTGACTTCGAAATATTGTGGCACGAACTTTTAAATGAGAACATTCGACTTTCGTTACAAGATGTTTTAGTTGGAATGATAACACAAAACTCCCCTTCTGCAAAGTTTTTAAACTATCTAATTTTAATCGGGAAATTGTACTTGTGGGATTGTAGAAGAGGTCAAGTTTTGCCAAATATACATGGATTTAAAAAGAAAATTGCTGTAAAATATGAAACAGAAAGATATATAAGTTTGTATGGTGAAAAAAAAGTAAAGGATTTCTTCAAAGCAAAATGGATAGTGTCACCTCTTGTAAACGCTTGATTAATATGTTATTTATTTATTTATTTATTTTTTATTTTATTTTATTATTTTTTTTTTGTTATGTGTTAGTTCAGTAGTTGTATTATATTATTAGTAATATTAGTAGTAATTATATATTTATGTAGGTATGTTAATATTATAAGTAGTTTCTGCTGTGTAAGAAGTATATATTGTAAGTAATTTTAAAATAGTTTTTTTTACTTCAGTATTGTAATTGTGTAAAATAATAAAAAAATAAATAAATAATGCGTTTTTTTCACATCAGTACCGAAACATGTTTAGAGTAAACACATTTCAATGAAACACGTTTCCCAAACATGTTTGCGATTTCATTGTTCACATCAGTTGTTAATTTCAAAACACGTTCACGCCTGCTTCTATAATTTATGCTGTTTTACAAAACATTCATAAGCTTGCATGCGTGATAATCTACGCCTGCCGCCATTTTTAATTTTTGACCCAAAGACACTGGGGAGGAGGTTGGTATGTGACCTAGTTTCCAGACTCTTTCCGTGCCCTGTAGGATAGCTAGCGCCTGGTTGAAAATTCGCAAGTCATTGCGGTGAGACGAAAGTTAATTCAAAAGTCATTGCAAGTTGCGTTTCTATTCGCAAATGTGACAAGGGTATAAAAGATGGCCATGGTTTTATAAGTCGTATTTAAAAAAATAGGCAGTCTGACGGCATGTAGCTAACTGCGCCTGTTATTACTTAGATTATCGTAGGATTTCCTGGCCCGCTAGCACCCCCCCCCCCCCCCCGTGCCCCCTGGATTTCCAAGCCGAGAAACCCCCCTCTCCTGCCCGGATTTGCAATAAATTTTTGGAAGCCCTAAATTTCCAGGTAATGAAAAAAAAAATACATGTTATCGCATTTAGGAGATTCTGTTTTTATAATTTTCAAAACCGTGGTGACGAGTGCTATAAATTGGTGAAACATTTTAAAAATAAATATTGCGTGACGCATCATGACCCCCCCCCCCCCCCCCCGTGATTGCAAGACTAAATCGAAGTGAAATTTTTCTAGTTCCTAATAACTGCTTTGATTTTGCCATGTATTAGTTTTTATCGGTTTCAAGTGTTGTCGCAAATACACAATATTTCCTTGAATGAAAATGTCTTTCCCTTGAATAAAAGAGTTAAACGCTTATCAGAATTCAGTGATTTTCTGCTTCCGGAAGGCTTAGCGATTTGTTTATCCTAATTGCAGCGCTAGCGCCAGTCTGCGAATTATATTATAAACATCACAAAATAATATTTAAATTCAGCAACCTACTTTATTATATCTAGTGTTTTCTAAAATTTCCGACTTTTCATGTGTATATAGAATGCCATTCTTATCCGTAAAGATGATTCGCATAATGTTTTCGTGAATCACTAAAGCAAACTTTATTTCAGAAAGCGCTATTTAATTTAATTATATTTTCTAGCGCGCCTCTACCGTGATTATAATTGGCTTCATGAAGAAAACATTCGAAGAAGTTTGATCGCAATTTGCACAAGAAACTAATTCTCTCAGTTGAAAGTTTTATTCAAATATCTACGAGTTTAGTCTCAAGAGCAAAACGCGTCAAATTATGAAACTGTCGGCCACGCAAATTTGTTCAGCATCTGGAGAATTTCTCGCTCGACCGATTGTGGTCAAATTTTCTAAATATTTGTCAAAAGCCACTAATAAGACAAAGAAACGGATGTTTCTTACAAAGTAAATGGACATTAAAAAATGTGACTTTCTTTACCGTAGTTTTCCAGGAATGCTTGAAAATTCTTAGTAAAGTCTGCCGCTTCGAGTATAAATTCTGAAAGAAGACATATCCTCACTTGTGACAAATTTCATCGCTTTCAGCTCTCAAACCACCACTACAAAGGCATAAAAATCTTCTAAAGGACTTTTTCTTTCCATTTCGAAGTCTTAAAAGGCGTGCTTTCATTCCGGTTATGCAAAATGGAAGCGTGGAGTTCATGGGCGGCCATATTTGTTAGAAATCCCCCCAACCTGGGCCCAGGCCCATGGGCTAGCCCATAGGCCACCCTATGGGCTACCCTATGGGCTATCCTATGGGCTACCCTAAAAATAAAAATAATATACATGATAATAATAATAATAATGATGATGATAATAATAATAATAATAATAATAATAATAATAATAATAATAATGATGATGATGATTTACAATAAAATCAATAATTTTAATGTTTTAATTTTAATTTTTGTGGTTGACAGCGGAAATAATTTTTAATAAGTTAAATTATCAACAACAACTATTATAAATTAAAAAAAAAATGTGAACTTTTTTTGTCACCGCCGTGTCCTGCCATCGCTCCATTTTTTAACTTGCTAGTGTGAAGCTATTAACAAGTTTAAACAGTTAGTTGGGATTTTTTTTCGGTTGATCAGTCGATTTTTCGGTCAGTTGTAAACATTTTTGTAAATTCCTGTGACCAGTGAAATTTGGCACACAACAAATTGTATTGTACAATTTGATCGATCGAAATCTTTGATAGCTTTGTACCGAAGGGTTGCCTAAAATCGTGTGCGTGGTTTCCCACAAGTTCTTGAACAACCTTGTTCCCACGTCTCTCTTCTTCTCGCTCCCCCCCCCCCCCCCCCCCCTCCGGGGAATGAAAGAGGGGCGAGAAGAGAGACCCTGGCAACAAGGTTGGTTCTCGAAAATTAAGTGTCTGTGAATTGCAGCTCTCCGCATATTTTTTCACATCACTTTACAGCTAACAAAATGTAAAAAAAAAACACTAGGTCTTGGAAGGCGCGTAAAGCCCTTCAAACTGGCAAGTTTGACTGTCAGCATTAGCTTAATTGAATTAACGGTACCAGTCTTCGCGTTCAATAAGGCGGACATTTAGGTTACAAATAAGCGTGAAATTCTATGGGGACTCACCAGGAGTACCAAGCCAATAGGAATTAAATACTGGAGATAATGCTCAGTAGGCTACGGCGGTATCCACGATGATGGCATTTGGTGCTGCAAAGGCGTGCAATGTTCATAAAACTTTATAAGCAAAAAAAGCGACAGCTCTTTTTTGCAATTGTCTCCTCTTTCTGAATGGATTGATATTAACATATTGCCACGAAATTTGGCCCGTACGAAAATTCCTAGAACGTTTTTCGAATCGCGCACATTGTTGTAACACAAATCGGTAAATCTTTTGCCAGGCAAATTTAACCGATAAAGGTCTACGGTAACCTTCCGGGAGTGCATTACAAATGTCTGACGAGCATTTTTGCCAAGTTTTTTTTGAAATATTAAAAATCTACATCAGTTTATCGCAAAAATATCCGAGAATTTATGGCTTCGAAAAAAAAATCACAGTTTTCGTACTTAATTCGCAGTTCTCATTTGTAAGGTTTGTAATAAGCAGCCGACCAAAGTAACACAATATTGGAACCCCCGGTATGCCTGTTGTCAGATCGATTGAGCCGGCGTACAAGCGCTGTATGTGGTACGATATCTGTAAACGGTTGTACAGTCAGTTTAACGGAGGAAACGAAGATACTGAGGACGTTCCTGCAATAAATTTGGGTCAGTACTAGGGTGGTTGCGATATCTCAGGCATGTTAAGGCATGGTTTTAAGCCTAATTTGCATAAAATCTGAAAACTATCATAACTTTGCGGAAATTTGACGTAACACGCTCAAACTTAGCAACCGTATAAAACTTGATGACCTTAACTCATTCTTATCTTAAAGTGTCGAATATTTGGGTCACGTGACCTGTAAATGATAATTAAAGGCCAAAATATTCAGAGTAAAATGGGGAACACAAAACGAAATATAATTAAGTCTTTTTAGGTCTTATACTTTTAAATCCTAAAACCTCATCATGAATTAGCCTTGTATGGTTGTATCTGTTATTTATATTAGAAGTTATTAAGCTATTTATTTAGTCACGTGACCTATTTCCGTTAATTGCAGCGTTCCTATTTAACATGGACACGATTAAAAGGCTAATTCATGAAAAGCCTTTTAGATGTAAAAGATCGATACCCAATAACGTTTACTTATATTTCATTTTGTGTTCCCCATTTTACTCAGAATATTATTTCCCTTCAGTTATTATTTACAGGTCACGTGACTCAAAAGTTCGACACGGGTTCAAACCATGGACCTAGGGCACCCATGATGCGCTGTGTGGAGGCCACACTACTTAGCATTGCAGAGAAAGGGTCTTGCGCAGGATGTTGGCTGTCCCAAGTAGTGCGGTTTTCTGAATTTCGCAGAGGTTGATGTTGCCAGGGATGCTAGTGACTATTTTTTCTATGCCTTTCTTGATCATCCCCAGTGCGCCTACTACCACAGGAATGGTTTGAGTTTTCGTCTGCCACATTCTTGCTATCTCAAGTCGTCGTCGTCGTCGTCGTCGTCGTCGTCATTCTTGCTATCTCAAGTCGTCGTCGTCGTCGTCGTCGTCGTCGTCGTCGTCGTCGTCGTCTTCGTCGTCTTCGTCGTCTTCTTCGTCTTCTTCGTCTTCTTCGTCTTCTTCGTCTTCTTCGTCTTCTTCGTCTTCGATCTTCTTCTTCTTCTTCTTCGATCTTCTTCTTCTTCTTCTTCTTCGATCTTCTTCTTCTTCTTCTTCGATCTTCTTCTTCTTCTTCTTCTTCGATCTTCTTCTTCTTCTTCTTCGATCTTCTTCTTCTTCTTCTTCGATCTTCTTCTTCTTCTTCTTCTTCGATCTTCTTCTTCTTCTTCGATCTTCTTCTTCTTCTTCTTCGATCTTCTTCTTCTTCTTCTTCGATCTTCTTCTTCTTCTTCGATCTTCTTCTTCTTCTTCGATCTTCTTCTTCTTCTTCTTCGATCTTCTTCTTCTTCTTCTTCGATCTTCTTCTTCTTCTTCTTCGATCTTCTTCTTCTTCTTCTTCGATCTTCTTCTTCTTCTTCTTCTTCTTCGATCTTCTTCTTCTTCTTCTTCGATCTTCTTCTTCTTCTTCTTCGATCTTCTTCTTCTTCTTCTTCTTCGATCTTCTTCTTCTTCTTCTTCGATCTTCTTCTTCTTCTTCTTCGATCTTCTTCTTCTTCTTCTTCTTCATCTTCTTCTTCGATCTTCTTCTTCTTCTTCTTCTTCTTCTTCTTCTTCGATCTTCTTCTTCTTCTTCGATCTTCTTCTTCTTCTTCTTCTTCTTCTTCTTCTTCTTCGATCTTCTTCTTCTTCTTCTTCTTCTTCTTCGATCTTCTTCTTCTTCTTCTTCTTCTTCTTCTTCGATCTTCTTCTTCTTCTTCTTCTTCTTCTTCTTCGATCTTCTTCTTCTTCTTCTTCTTCTTCTTCTTCTTCTTCGATCTTCTTCTTCTTCTTCTTCTTCTTCTTCGATCTTCTTCTTCTTCTTCTTCTTCTTCTTCGATCTTCTTCTTCTTCTTCTTCTTCTTCTTCTTCTTCTTCGATCTTCTTCTTCTTCTTCTTCTCCTTCGATCTTCTTCTTCTTCTTCTTCTCCTTCGATCTTCTTCTTCTTCTTCTTCTCCTTCGATCTTCTTCTTCTTCTTCTTCTTCGATCTTCTTCTTCTTCTTCTTCTTCGATCTTCTTCTTCTTCTTCTTCTTCTTCTTCTTCGATCTTCTTCTTCTTCTTCTTCTTCTTCTTCTTCTTCTTCTTCTTCTTCTTCTTCGATCTTCTTCTTCTTCTTCTTCTTCTTCGATCTTCTTCTTCTTCTTCTTCTTCTTCTTCTTCTTCTTCGATCTTCTTCTTCTTCTTCTTCTTCTCCTTCGATCTTCTTCTTCTTCTTCTTCTCCTTCGATCTTCTTCTTCTTCTTCTTCTCCTTCGATCTTCTTCTTCTTCTTCTTCTTCTCCTTCGATCTTCTTCTTCTTCTTCTTCTTCTTCTCCTTCGATCTTCTTCTTCTTCTTCTTCTTCTTCTCCTTCGATCTTCTTCTTCGATCTTCTTCTTCTCCTTCGATCTTCTTCTTCGATCTTCTTCTTCTCCTTCGATCTTCTTCTTCGATCTTCTTCTTCTCCTTCGATCTTCTTCTTCGATCTTCTTCTTCGATCTTCTTCTTCTCCTTCGATCTTCTTCTTCGATCTTCTTCTTCTCCTTCGATCTTCTTCGATCTTCTTCTTCTCCTTCGATCTTCTTCGATCTTCTTCTCCTTCGATCTTCTTCGATCTTCTTCTTCTCCTTCGATCTTCTTCGATCTTCTTCTTCTCCTTCGATCTTCTTCGATCTTCTTCTTCTCCTTCGATCTTCTTCGATCTTCTTTTTCTCCTTCGATCTTCTTCGATCTTCTTCTTCTCCTTCGATCTTCTTCTTCTCCATCGATCTTCTTCGATCTTCTTCTTCTCCTTCGATCTTCTTCGATCTTCTTCTCCTTCGATCTTCTTCGATCTTCTTCTCCTTCGATCTTCTTCGATCTTCTTCTCCTTCTATTTATAGTTATAGTTATAGTTATAGTTATAGTTATAGTTATAGTTATAGTTATAGTTATAGTTATAGTTATAGTTATAGTTATAGTTATAGTTATAGTTATAGTTATAGTTATAGTTATAGTTATAGTTATAGTTATAGTTATAGTTATAGTTATAGTTATAGTTATATTTACAGGTTTTGTCCACACCCTAGTCTTCCCTGAGTGAACATTCGATTCGGGCCATTCGAAGCTATCCTCGACAAACTTTGAACAACCGACGAGGTTGCGAAGTTATCCTCGACAAACGTTGAACAACCGACGAGGTTCCAAAACAAAAATGGAGTTAAGATCGGGGAATATTGGGTCAACATCGGCAGAGTTCGTTAAAATCGATTCTATCCATCAAACCGATAGCATAGTAGCTACTTGCGCAAGCGCAGTAGCTACAAAAATGCTTCCTTTGTTTTCATCATCAAATAATCCTACTACAACATCTTTCGCAAGTCAGCATGCAAAGAGATTTCAAAAGTAATAATGCATACGTTTCATGTTGGGGGAATTGCATCACACAAGCGCATTCGCAAGTCAGTATGCAAAGAGATTCAAAAGTAACAAGAGGCTACCCGTAGCCTATACTCGTACCGGTAATTACGTTACTCGCGGGGAACACTTACGTAACACAACAACAGGCAAATAAAATCAAAATTAGTTTCGCTTCTGCTTGCATGCGTGCGTATTCTCATACACAGAACTAATGCGATGCACAAATAACAGACGAAAACAAAAAGAATAAAAAAAAAAACGGAGGGAAAATTTTACCTTGTTACCGTATCCGTCACGAGTAAACAGCAACAAACAATAAAACACAAATTCATTTCGCTTCAGGCTTGCAAAACGACGCCGATTACATCGAATCCCAAGTACCGTGGGCTCAAAATTTCTCGCAGTGCATGCGTGCGTATCCTCGTACCCAGATCTAACGCAATGCACAAAAGTAGATATGAAAACAAGGAGAAAAACGCAGGCCAATCCTTGACTCGTTGCCGTACCGGCACGAGTAATAATGCATACGTTTCATGTTGGGGAATTGCATCACACAAGCGCATTCGCAAGTCAGCATGCAAAGAGATTTCAAAAGTCATAATGCATGCGCATAACCCATTCTCGAATAAACTCGAGTAAGAAGTGCACATTTAAAAGTCATGACACAACAAAACCATTCCATTGCAAAACAGCAGGTCAACAGAGGCCATTAACAGAAATCATCACGTACGTTGACAATTTATTTGGCAATTCAATTTGTGTCGTAACTATACACTTAATTTTCACCCTGAAAACGCGCCATAAAGTCGAGCCCCAAGGCTACTTAATTTCGTGGCGGCCATTTTTCCAGTTCAACAAGCAACAAGCCAAATTCGTAAACGAAGTACAACACCTAACTCGCTTCATTGAGAAAGGGGACTCTGAACTACCTTCAAGCTTAATGATGCTCATCAGGCAGCTACTAAAGATTAAAAATGGCTGTGAACTTACCAAAAATCACAGATACACCATATTTGAGCCTTTATTGCAATTCAACGAAGCAAAATTTTCATTTTTGCAGGATCTCTCACAAAAACACTGAAACGAGTTGAAATGGCCACAAAAATAGGGATTTGAGGGTTTTTAGTTAACCCTTTGACGTGCAAGCGCGCTTTTAGGCGCTCTTTATGGTCATACATATTGTACCATTTGTGACGTCATCAGTTTTAGTGTCCGAAGATATTTTTGACACTAAGCAGCAAGATAAGGAGGAAATCTTGCTAAACATACCCAGATGAGACCGATTCGATGAATTGAACTGGAGTTTCACGCAAACAACCTCTGAACTTTATGTTACAAAATCAAAGGAAAATTTGCCCTTCCCACCGACGGCTTCTTGACGATCAAAATTTCCACATTCCGCGACGTTTGGGTGAAAACTTTACATTGTCAAGAAAGACTATTAAAAGGTCAACAAAACTGACCAAAAAAAACAGACAAAAAGGAAACTAAAAGAACGGGCTTGAGAATGAAAAAGAAAAAGTCAAGGCAAGTCGTGTTTTTCTCGTTCAAAAAATGTCGAAATTTCGATCAGTGCTCATGCCCGAACCCAAATTCTCAAATACTTCTACAAATGGCAGGAGGGTTTAGTTTGCCGAGCTGCAAACGATGTTATTGACTCTTCGGCCTCAATTTGGCTAGATAATGGCCATAAAATGGCATTTGTAGCCTGAAAAAGCGTTTTTGGTGGAAATTTGCACGTCAAAGGGTTAAAATCCGTCTGAGCAAGTTGCAAAGTTGGCACCAAAACTGTTCATGTTCACTAGGCCCTAGTGAACACTTTTACACTAGGTGCTTGCTTTCAGCACGAACTTCCCACGGGATTACATTTGCTCCCAGACTATGACGTTTCCAGTAAACTCGAGCCTTCAGTGTTTTAGAACGACAGCACTTTCGATGGTTACCCCAAATATTGAGTCATGAAATCCTATGTCTCGTTTATATGCAGAAAATCACTCAAAAATGTAAAAATTCTCAGGAATCAATGGGTTAATGCAGAGTATATTTTAACATCTTAATCCAGCATACACTAAAAATATTTTCATTTGGTTCATTGTAGCAATAGCAGAGGTTTACAAGAACGAAGGTAATGATGAATACAGAAAGAAAGATGCAAGCAACGCCATTTACTTCTACACTGAAGGAATTAAAACGAACTGCAAAGATGAAGAACTGAAGGCCAAACTGTACAGTAACAGGGCGACAGCACATTTTTATTTGGGTGAGTTTTCATTATTTCCAAGTGTTAGTTTGAAACGTTTTATATTTTTTAATTTTTGATATGGTTTTTAAAAGAACCCTACTGAAATACCGCCTTAATAATAAGGCAAAGAGAGGTCCCGCCAATAGATTATTAGCGACCTTTAAATTTGACTATGAGTACGACTTTGGAATTTTGAGATAATTGTATCCCCCGAACTATAGATCTTTCCTGTTGCTGACTAAAGCTGTGTTCACACTAGGCCGAAACATGATTAGTCTGATCACGAATGAAACATGTTTCATCATAAAAAGTGTTCACATCAGGCAGTGCATTGCGCGAATCATGATTGAAACATGATTAGTCTGATCATGACTGAAACTACCTCACGAGGTAGTTTCAATCATGATCAGACTGAACACATTCAAAATGGCGGATGGATGCGGAGAAGACACGAGTGTGCAAAAGAATCAAAATTGGAGCTTTTATGAAGCCAAATGTCTAGTCGAAGTATGGGCAGACGAGGAAATACAACGACAATTAGCGGCAATGGGAAGGAAACAAAACATATGGGAGAACATTGCCGCAAAACTGAATGAGAATGGTTTTAAGCGTACCGCATCGCAGAAATTTATGCGAGTATCACAAAACAGCATAAATGATTCAACCATGCATGAAACGTGTTTGAAACCGACATCTGATGTGAACAATGCAAGAACAAACACGTGTACGCGAAACATGTTTCGTTGAAACATGTTTACTCTAAACATGTTTCGGCTTTAATGTGAACGCAGCTTAACACATGAATAAATGTTTGGGATAACAATGGTGTGATAAGAAATTATATGAGACACAAATTGCGTTTGAAAACTTGTACTCGCAGTCAATCTCGTTCTTGTAGTCCAATCTAAAGGTCGCTATTAGCTATTATTGTTAACTCGTGGTATCAAATTGCCAATAGTATGCATTTGGACCTGGCGTCAGAATATTCCTGTGGTTATTTGATAGAAGTAAAGGTGCGATTGAAGGCACGGTGGTAGGATCATTGCACCTTTAACCTGAATGAAATTAGTTTGAGTTCTGGTCTAAACACTTTTCTGTGCACTGTCTGTCTCCTCCATGATGTCTTGGTGGACACCAGTAAACGGTTTGGGCAGTTGTTTGGTTGACCCCATTTTGGGAGGATTAGTGATACTCCTAGTCACTTAATGTTACATTAAGGGTTATTTTTAGATATACCCTCAATGAATATGTCACATCCACAAGGTGCCAAAAAATAACCGGCTTATTTTCCATATGGGCAAAGTTGACACAGTGATGAGTGTTTTTCAAATGCACGATTCACACAACAGATAAATAGAGTGCAGATTCTGAAAGTGCGCATTGTAATTTTTACGTTGCATGCTCACCTTTAAATAATATGTTTGATAGCAAACGTGGGCTTTTGTTTACCGGATATGACAATATGTTTTGTTTTCGTATTTGAAACACAAAATAAAGATTCCGACTACGCTTTGAGATTTCATTCGAGTAAACTTCATAGGGGAGGAATATTAGCCCTACTCTCCCCTGGTACAATTAAAGCCGCTCCCAGCTTTTCACACATTGTTGGTAATCACCTGGGAGAACAAAAGAAAACAAACCAAATGAATAATAGCCATGGTCAGATAAGCGCTAGGCCCCATTATCTATAAGAAACTGTATGTTACAGTTTCTTATTGGTCTATTTGCATTCTAATCCTTTCACAGGCAACTACAATGATTCACTGAGTGATGCAAAAGTTGCCACTGACTTACAACCATCTTATGTTAAAGCGATTGTAACAGGTAGGATTTCTAGGTCAAATTAACACATGGGAATTAGTTACATCTTCAAGATCAATAAAATAGTTTAGAAATTCTTCTCCCAAATGTCATAAAGTGTACGACAGTTGCTGCAATGTTATCCAGAATTCTTAAATGCTATGTCAAGTTTTTCTATGATTTTACAAAATTAGGTAAAAGTCCTTCACGAACCGTAAATGATATGTAAAAAAATACACAACGTTTGACAGAAAATTTAATTTTATGCTTTTATAATGAATCGACTGTTTTGCGTTACATGTAAGGTTTAGCGAATTTTTCAAATCATGTCATAATGCTTTTAACTGTTACATAAACTGAACGATGCTTGTCTGTAAATAGAAATGAGTAAGAAATTGATGAATATTTGCCAGAAAATTAAAATTAATTTGAAATAAATAATTTTCTTGTCACTATTGCTATAGTCTAAGCTTACAGATATCGTGTTCATTATAATGTAATAAAAAGTAATCAATAATATATTTAGTTGCACTGTTAGCCCATTGTGTTGGATTGTGTCAGATGCATCACCTGGTACATTTGTCTGTAACACATGATGTCATTTTTTTCGTGTCACATGTTTGAGTTAAAACACTGTACAAAGAAAGTGAGATCAAGAATACAAAAAAGCTTGTCACGTGTTACAGACAAGAGTACCACATGATAACCACAACAATTATTTATCAATACTCAAAATAGAACAATATTGAACAATAATAGAGATGCATTTGACAGACTTGCGAGTAGTAGATATATACATGTACGCCACTCTACAATTTTTTTATTTATTTTATTTATTCATTTTTTATTTATTTATTTTATTTATATTATTTTTATTTTTTTAAAAAATGGGGTGTAGGAAAAAATAAAATTGATATTTAAAGATTTGTAAAATGTAATAAAATGAAAAACAAAAATTTGCAAATTGTAGAAATTCATGATTATGATACTGATACTGATTATAAAAGTAAAGAAGAATTATTCAAAATTATAGATTCGTATTATATTGGAGATGAAATTTATTATCCATTTTCAGGAAATAAATACGTTAATCATGTTATTGCAAGATTTACTTATCCAGAAGGTGAAGCAAAAGATTATATTTTAATGAATATCAAATTAAATTCAATTATGATCAAAAAATGCTTGAAATGTAAACAAAGAGATAATTGTATTAATTTACAAGACATAATTGAAAAATGGTTAAAAATTATATTAAAAACGTTGATGATAATAACCTTGATCTTTTTAAAAAATTGATAAATGGAAGAAATTTGAGACTGAAGTTTATGATATTTTTAAAAAAACTGAGATTTAAAAAATTATTTTTTTATAATAAAAAGATGCATAAATATATTACAGTATAAAAACATAAGAATGTAGAGAACGCTAAAATGTGGTAAAATATGTAAATATAGGTGATAAAATTACATAAAAAACAATTAAAAAATAAAACCAAGCGTTAAAAGACTTTCTAAACAAATAACTTAGCGCGGATTGAGTCGCACTGTTTGTTCAGTGTTGGCTTGAGTTCTTTGATAAAAAGCATTTCAAAAATAAGACAATCAAATTTGTTCTGGCACTTCTTTAAAATCTTAAAACTTCGCGCAATGTCATTCAAGTCCATATCATGTTGCTGTCTGAGGTGGTTTCCGACTGCCGACCCCTTGTGTTCTTCAATGCGTTGATGTAAGTGTCGGCATGTGTAGCCGACATAACCTGCATCGCACAGATCACACTGGAAATGGTAAACAACGCATTGTTGATTCACAAGGTGAAGGAAGACAAGCCGCCCCTTGTGAATCAACAATGCGTTGTATACCATTTCCAGTGTGATCTGTGCGATGCAGGTTATGTCGGCTACACATGCCGACACTTACATCAACGCATTGAAGAACACAAGGGGTCGGCAGTCGGAAACCACCTCAGACAGCAACATGATATGGACTTGAATGACATTGCGCGAAGTTTTAAGATTTTAAAGAAGTGCCAGAACAAATTTGATTGTCTTATTTTTGAAATGCTTTTTATCAAAGAACTCAAGCCAACACTGAACAAACAGTGCGACTCAATCCGCGCTAAGTTATTTGTTTAGAAAGTCTTTTAACGCTTGGTTTTATTTTTTAATTGTTTTTTATGTAATTTTATCACCTATATTTACATATTTTACCACATTTTAGCGTTCTCTACATTCTTATGTTTTTATACTGTAATATATTTATGCTAATTCTGTATTTTTACATCCACTTGAAAATGACCTCGGAGAGGTCGAAACGTCGTGATCTTTTATCGTTAATCTTTATAGCAAAATCTTTTTCTAAAAAACTACTCATTTAAAAAGATGCAGCTTACAAATTTGAATACCTATGATGTTAAGAATATGAAGCAAAAAAATTTAATGTTAAAGTGCCCATAACGTTTTTTTTATTTTCTTATCTAAATTTTCACGTCCTGTAACGAACATCTGCGAAAATAATTTTTGATTTCAGCAAAACGTAAATTTTTCATGCTTTTTTAAAGTCTTCGAAATTTGCCGCCATTTTGGTCCACCATTCGCATTAATCTCCTCTCGGTCCCTCTTGGTTAACAAAGGATCGGTGACGTAGATTAAGGAACACATGACTTCAAACAAAGGAATGGTGACGTGGATTAAGGAACATGTGAGCCCGTTGGCCTTCTTAACAGTGGGATGGGTATACTGCAAAAAAATAGGATTTTGAAGATTTGAAATATTAATAAAACATTTGCGTTTTCTGCAAAGCGCGAAATTGTTCCGCAGAGGTTCCCTGTGTGATGTTTACATTCAAATGAGAAAATAAAAAAAAATAAACATTATGGGCACTTAAAGGATACAAACCTGAAATATCAAAGAATAAAAATTGAGACAAAATATGATAATAAAAAACAAGGATCATTAATTGTAGAAACTCCACTCTTATTTTCATTTGGAGTAAGTGAAGAGAATAATCCAAAAACAGGAAAATTAAGTGGATATTGTGTTCCTGTTTCTTTATGGGGAAAAGATAGAAAACCAAATGAAAAAGAATTAATGTTTTTTAATAAATTTCAAGAAATTGTAACAAAATGTGAGGAACATTTATTAGATTATTACAGTCCAGATTGTAATGAAAAAATCTTAATCCACTTTATTATAACTTTATTATAAAAGATAAAAATGGTAAAAAGAAAACAAAGATTGTTGAAGGGATATCATCTGTTCTTTATGCAAAATTACTTTATTCAGAAAAACAAGAAAATGTTATCCTTGTTCTATACTAAAAATTAAACAGCTGTTGATCCTTTTGACTTTCTTAGTGTATATTGCCAAGTAAAATTAGCTTTAATTATTGAAAGTATTTTTATTGGAGAAGTAGATTCACTTCAAGTAAAATTCCATGAATGTTGTGTAAAGCCTATTGAACCGAAGAAACATCTTTTATCAATTGAAGAGGAAGAGAGCGAAGATGATGAAATGCAAGATGATGAAATTTTTGAACACCTGCAGTTAAGAAGATTAAAAACTGGGAAATCCCCTACAGTTTATTTTTAATACTTTGACAAGTGGGTAAATAAATTACATTTACATTTTATTTTAACCAATCAGATCTTTACACAAAATTTTACGCAAACTGTAATTTTCACAACATTTTACAAACTGTATTTTTTGTTTAACAAATACAGTGTCCCATCACCGGTTTAGCTTTTGTTAAAACTAAATGCAAGGCTGATCGGACAGCTATAAAGGGTATTTTATTGCCCAATATTTCGGTTAGGCAAAACTAACCTTCATCAGGGGCTACAAAGAGCTAAGTAAAAATGGAATAAAACGGTTACAAGATATAAAATGATTCAAATGAAAGATTAAATATGATTGGTTAACAAAAATAAACAGCAGAAACGTATACAAAGGCTACTATAAAAATAGAAAGTATATTAAGTTTCATCGCGTCTGTTCATCCCATAGGGTTCAAGAGTCTTGCCCTTGGAAATTAAAAATGCTTCTCTGGCCTTACGAATGGCGTCACCACATCTCTTGCTCATCTACGAATCTCATATATATGATACAGTGCTGCAGATGCAAAGTACAATACATAGGAGAGACTAAACGACATCTCAGCGACAGATTTGGCGAACACAGACGCGCAATCGAAAAAGCCATTAACCAACATCACATTCATCAGCCTACCGCCGTTTCAGATCACTTTACTCTTCCTGGCCATTCAATCAACGACATAGAACTCATTCCCCTTGAACTCATTAACTCTGACAGAGACGCCATTCGTAAGGCCAGAGAAGCATTTTTAATTTTCAATGGCAAGACTCTTGAACCCTATGGGGTGAACAGACGCGATGAAACTTAATATACTTTCTATTTTTATAGTAGCCTTTGTAAACGTTTCTGCTGTTTATTTTTGTTAACCAATCATATTTAATCTTTCATTTGAATCATTTTATATCTTGTAACCGTTTTATTCCATTTTTACTTAGCTCTTTGTAGCCCCTGATGAAGGTTAGTTTTGCCTAACCGAAATATTGGGCAATAAAATACCCTTTATAGCTGTCCGATCAGCCTTGCATTTAGTTAAAAGTTTTATTCAATACCGCTGATCCTGATCTACACCAAGATCCGGCTTCACTTCGCCGTGCTGTTTGTCCAAGTGGTCCTTGCTTTATTTGAGAGTTAGCTTTTGTTAATTGTTATGAAAATATCATTCAACCAATCAAAGAAATTGTATGATGCATCTTACACTTTAACATTAAACAAGCTTTTTCAATTCACTTATCTTTATCCAAGAATTGAATTTATCAGGGTATCCTTTCCATTTTACTAGTGCTAGTTTTTTTCTTGTAATCTCGTTTAATTACTTTTTCAATTCGGTACACTTGGCTCGTTTTCTGAAGTTCTTGTTCATAAAAGCTTCCAATGACAGGTTCACCTTGCAAGTCAACTAAGCGGTATGTGATGGGCTGTGTATTTAATACTTATCAATAATGAAGATTTCTTCGTCCAATTCGGTTCATAACCTTTATCAAAGACGGTTCATTTGTATTTTGAAATTCTAACCTTATCACCCACTGAAAATTTTGGTGTTTTGTGCTCTGAATATAATAAATCACAGTATAAATTATTGTATACATGTTTCTCATTTTGTAATTTGCTAGCTTTTATTGGTGTTAATTTTATAGCAGAATGTCGTGTATTATTATATTGTTTGAGTAATTCACCAATTTTGTTGTAATATACTGTGCTATTATTAGCTGAAAACATTTTCCACATACGATTTTTCATCATTCTATTCCATCGCTCAATAACGGAACTTTTCTCTTCATTCTCAATTGAATATAATGTTATTCCTTTATGATTGAATAAATGATTTACCTTTGCATTATAAAATTCTTTCCCTTTGTCTGTCCAAATCATTTTTGGAATTCTACCACTATTCATAACTATTTTATTAAAAGCGTCTGCCACTGTTTTCCTTTTTTTCTTTAAGCATTTCAATCCAACCATATTTACTGAAAATATCAATCATCATTAACAGATATTTTATTCCCTTATTCCATTTACTAAATTTTCCCATTTCAACAAGATCTGCTGCCCAAATTCCTTGAGAAATCACTCTTCTCTTTGTAAATTTATGAGTGATTGGTTTATGTAATTCATATGCAAGACGCTGAGCCCAATCACTATTACTCGCACCCTTTACATGTTTTGTTTTATTTTCCCATCCTAATTTCTGTTTAGTATTAATAATAAATTTTGCTGTTTGTCCCCATTTCGGCATTTCACCATATGGTATCAAATCAAGACTGTTAACCATTTGTTTATCACATTCTCTTTTTCTTTTATTTTCACTTCCAGGGGGTTTGGGGGGATGGAATACCCCACCATATCATAACATATATCATGATTAGCTGATATTTCATCTACTTTTTTTTTTGGTTTAACTTTCATTCTAAAACTTCACCTGTATTTTTATCATATTTTAGTTGATCACTTATAAGATTATATGGGCCTCGAGTCCATCTTTTTGTAGGTTTTGGTAATTTTCCAATTATTTTATGAATATCTATTCCCCTACCATCTAAGTCAGGTCTATTTGTGATGTATTTTTTTATTTGGTCTTATTTTTGTTGATAATTCTTCTAATGCTTCACTACCAACATTTTGTATCATTGGAGTTAGTTTATCCAAACCATAATCAATTACTTTTTTAAAAAAATGTTATTTCTCATAGCTTCAGAAGCACCATATCTACCCATTTCAACAACTTTTTTACCTAACCAAGGAACACCTTTCACTACACCATGAACAGCACCTTGTAATAGTAAATCTCCTATGCCCCCACCTTGTGAGGGCTGAGTTAGTTTCCTGCAGGTACTATGATTTTTGCTTTTTTAGCTGTTGTTTTAGGTTTCGCTGTTATTTTAGCTTTCGCTGTTGCTTTCTTTGTTCCACCTTCTTTGCAACAAATTTGTACTTTTTTATTCCACAAGATTCACAAGTACACCAAAACATTCTTTCATTTTTTTGTTTTCATTCATTGTTTTAAAACCACTTTCTTTTACGCAATATGTTTCCATTTATTTAAAATATTATAATTTTAGATATAAAGATGAATGAAAAATAATTATTAATTAAATCATTCGAAAAATCATATTTCAAGGTAAAAAACAAGAATTATTAATGTAATGAAATACGTAAAGAAATTGAATTTATGAAAAAAGGTGATGATTATACATCTTTAAAAAAATTAGATATGAGAACTTTATGGAAACTCTTGAAATTATAGAAGAATTTATTAAAAAGTATGAAAAAATAAGTTTTAATATTTTTATATAATCTATTAAATAAGATATAAAATATGTCTACAAAATATTATTCATATGGAGTGAAATTAATTATGCGATTACACTCAGGTTAAGTGAAAATGAATTAAGGGGATCAGATGAATTGATGTTGACAAAAACTCAAATTATTAAAATTAATAAAGCTAAGAAAAAAGGTGTTAGTTCTGATATTAAAATTTCAAAAACACAAATTCATAAAGTTGTTAAAGAAGGTGGTAGTTTATTCAGTTCTTTATTTTCTTTGGGAACAAAATTACTTCCATTTGCAACAAAAACAGTAAGTAAAGTTGCACCAGCATTAGCAACAGGAGCACTTAGTACTTTAGGGAAGTCTAGGAATTGATAAGATATTTGGTAACATAAAAAGCACTGTTTTGGCGTTTCGTTTATAAATTTCCACTGCAATTTTAAAGGGACACGAAGCTGGCGTAGAAGGAGTGTGCGAGGGATGAGTCACACAAACATGCACGCACCTTCTAACGTGGTGACTTCTAGTTTTATTTAACTTTTGCACAGAATAGTTGATACGAAAAGAGAACTGCATTTATTTGGTATTGAAAATGGCATGCTCTGTATTTACTGTCTAGAAAATGATTACATTATTCACACTTTTTCTAACTGTCACTGGTCCAAGGTGTTTTTCTTGGAAGTTATTAAGTGGTTTAACCCTTAATCCCAAACGGAAATTATCTTCGGCAAGAGCTCCTAAAAGACTGACCCGATTACCAATGTAACACGGCCATGCCGTGCAGGACGTTTTAAACTTTTTATTCACTAGTAAACTGTTTAACTTTTAAATTAAATACACGACCACATCAGCTCCGCTGTAATTTTTATCGTGTTTAAATAAATAAATAAATGTTGTTGTTGTTGTTGTTGACTGCTCCGTACAAATGACACTGAAATGAAAGAGAACAGCTCCTGCAGAAAGGAAATGCATATGCAATTTCCTTTAATTTTGATCTTTTATTTTTTCTGATTTTGCAACGCTCTTACATTCCAATTGATTTTTCATTGCTAACATAATGTATGTCTTGCACGGTCATTTCATTCATTCCCAATGAATGTTATGGTGTAACTACAATCTCCGAGCTAAGCTCCTCCTATAAGTTATACAAACGTTGAAATAAATTACACAAAAAAGGTTAAACGACCATTCTTAACAAAATAAAATAATGACAGTAATAATGATTTAGTTAAGGTAGAGCTAATTACCGTTTCTATGTAACAAACTTAGATCTGCTTTCTTTTTCTAACCTTTATAATCGCGGAAAACAAGCGAAAAAGTAATGGTCGTAATGCCAACAGATAAAAAAAATTGTACTCGGAACTGAAAGATCATATCTAAGAATGCCTTCCTTGAAAAAAATTGAAGATTGCTGTTAATATTTTCAGGTTCTTTGTAACCTTTGGCTTACTATTCTTATCCCTAATCTGCTCGAAGGCTTCTGGTAGAGCTAACACTGCGAGCAAAGCTTTAGTTCCACCCTTTCTGTAAACCCCCTCCATTGTTTTGAAGTCAAGTCCGGCCTTACCCAACTTATCCTTCATGGCTTCAGAGACTGGCAGCTGATGCAGTGTTGACTTTTTGCGACCTTGCCTCCTTTGAAGATTCCATTTCTTTTACGAACACAACCGCCAATAAACCTTTCAGCTAAGATTTGCAGAGGAGACTGAAACAAAATCCGCGACAGGGTGATAGCATCCTCTTGTGCATCATGCGTGTCAAACTTTTCTTTCAGTAAAAACTCATAAATATCCAGCAACGATTTACTCTTGCATGAATGCAAAGGGCTAGCTATCTGCTTCATTTCCGTCAAAATAAGCCTTAAAGAGTCCACAAGGAAAACATTGGTTGAGAGGAAAATACCAAGGAGATTGTTCCTTTAAGAGCATTAATCAGAACTGGAAAGTCGAATTTGTCACCATTGTGAGCGATAAGAACTACCTGGAATGAGCGAAAGTTCTGTTCAAGAAAATTGCAAAAATCAGTCACACCCTGAGTCTGCGATACGGCTGCCAGTTCTGTCCCTCTCCTCATTAACATTTTTCTGCCATTACGAAATTCTGCACTTATGCCGTGGACTTGCGTCGCCGACTGGGCAATAATTCGATGCTCCGGAAAAATGTTACGCTGTTTACACATTCATTACGCTGCGATGAGCCGCCAGGAGCTAGCTTTGCCGATGCCTCAGACGTAAATGGTCGAAGAGCCTCTTCAAGGCTCGCGCGCATGTCTTCGCCCTTCAAGTCCTTGCCTCCGGGAAGATCTCCATGTTTGCAGCCTTCTGGATCTTTCTTGTATCCACACCAAGAGGTGCTGCATTTATTGTGATCTCCAAATGCGTGTGGTTCTATAGCGTACAATCCTTTCAGCAACGATAATGGCTGGCCCTTGTTTTGGTTAACGCAATAAGTGAAGCACCTCTGAATGTAGGATATAATATTCAGTGTTAGCCCTTTGACCTTCCCTTTTGCCATGTATAACCGCGTTCCTAGCGCCCAACTTAATTACGTGGTTTATATTACTCCATTTCTCAATATCGTTGCTAACCGGCGTTTTAAGATGACTTTCTGTGGCACTATCATCATCGCCAACGTAAGTAGAGTAAGCCACCCCACTGCTCACTGCACTGAAAAATAACTGGATAGCTATGTTAGCCTCCATACTTTTGAAAGATCCTTGGTGGTTTTTGCGACAATCATGAGTGACTGCTTCTTGATTCTTTTTCTTGGCTTTGTCACAAACCCGACACATTGTATTGCGAGTAACATAACTAATAACTGCTTCCCTTCATCGTTACACCGTTTGCAAGACTCACTGGCGACTTCTTCTACCGCCATTTCAAAGCCAACTGTCAAGAGCTAGCGAATAGAAATCAAGACTGATTCAAAATCACGGTAAATCATGCGCAGTCAGGAGAAAAACTTGTGGTAGCGACAAATTTTAGTTTTATCTGTAAATGACACTTTATGACTGAAATTGATGCTGTTTGTACACTAAAGTACATAATGTGGACTGTGGAGCCAAACTGCAAACGTTTGTGGTGGAAATTAGGCTTTAACTGATGATATTAACAATAATTTTTTTACACCCCATTTTTAAAAAAATAAAAATTGTGTAGTAGTATACAGTATATAAAAGAAAATTGTGTAATAATATACAGTATATAAAAAAAATTGTGTAGTAGTATACAGTATATAAAAAAAATTAAAATGTGGATTGGCGTACAACATGTATATATCTACTGCTCTCGCGGCATCATGATTGTTTACTCTGAAGGTGGCCATAAAATTTGTGGGTGTCATGGTTTACTGGGAAGAGTAGTGTCATCTTGAATGTTAAACATGGGCAGACGCATTCACGCTTATTTGCATCACTTTATATTCTTTAACAGGGGCAAGTGCCTATGTTCAACTGAATCAGTTCAAGGAAGCCATCACATGGTGTGATAAAGGATTAGCAGTATCCACTCGATTTGATATAGTTTTATACTCTTTTTCTTTTTAATCATTTTATCCTTTTATGTTTTTGCCAATGCATACAACATATACGTTATGGCTATTGGGATGCTCAGTACATGAGTAAATGATGTTCATCATGCATTCTCTTTCACCTTCGGGTTTCCAGTTATTGGCCCACTAGCCTGCATGACAGACGATTTACGAGCCAAGCGGGGCGAGCGTGGTATGGTGTAGGATATAGGTCCACATCAACCGACCATGCTTTTCTAATAAAGACACAAAATATTTTCTCACATCCCACAAAAAAATTCACCTCTTCTTCTTACCTCTCCTTTTCCTCCTTTAGGAATCTCAAACAAGGGAGTGTATTTTCTTACCTCATATTAATAACCAAAGACATTTATTGTTGTTGTAATTTGTTGATTGTTGATTTCTAAGAATTACTGAGGAAACATCAAATGACCACAGAATGGCCATTTATCATCAATTGATAATTATAGTATTTCTTTCTTTATGTCAATTATTTATAAGTGTTTAACCAATATAATAAGATTGACAAGAATAACCAGAAGTTGTTGGAATTAAGGAACAGGACTGTCAAAGAACAAAGAAAACTGCAAGATACAGACACAGAAAAGGTCAGTTGTTAATGTTACTTTCTCCAATTCATGGTGTCCACAATTAGCACTTATGTGCTAACTACATTGACATCTAGATAAAGTGTTTTACGGTTTCCAAACAAAAAATACAGTATTACGTAGATCAATTAAAAAAATTAAATAAGTGCCAAGAAAGCCTAAAAGAAGCAAACAAGCTTAAATGGAGTTCCATCCCAGCCAAAATTCGAAGTTTATTTTGTAGGCTGCATTATACAATTCGATATTCAACTTTGCATATTCCGTATTTAACCTTAGCTTCACGATTGTACATTGCACTTTTCATTTTCGACATTCAACATTACGCATTCAGCATGCGATAAACGTGGGAACCACACGCATTTTACATTCATGTTTTCATATTCAGATTACTCATTTGACGTTACTCATTCAGATTACTCATTTGACGTACATTTACTCATTTGACGTACATTAAGCTTTTCGCATTTAACTTTGTTTATACGATTAGTTTACGGTGGTAAAACAGCTGCAAAAACTAAGCCAATTTAAGTTACTTGATTGACACGCTCGCAGAAAAGGTGTCAAAATACAACTTGACCGCATTTTTCCATTGTCTGTTCTAATTGAACATATAAACGTCATAAAATTTTCAAAACTGAAGCGGAAACAATAATACGATCCACAAGAGCACAGACATTGGAAGAATGTGGTCAATTTTTGTTTTACAAGAACATACTGTAAACACCGGTGTATAAGCCGCACTTTTTTGCCTAAATTTTTTGCTCAAAATCGAGGGTGCGGCTTATCTACGGGAACATCTGCAAAAGGTTATCGTACTTTCTGGTGATGTAAGTTGTCCAGACTTTTTGAGCCTCGAAATCAAGATTTTATTTATTAAAGGTGTATATAAACGTGGAACAAAAATTGTTTAACTTTAGATGATTTACTGTAGAAAAGTTTCTTGTCTGTCTAACAGAGCGCTTCCAAGACCAAAAATGCAATTGAACAATCCGCATCGAACACGTAACGCACGAACGTGAATGTTGTGTTTATAAATTGTAAAATTTAGCCTCAAATTGTCAAAATACTTTTGTTAAAACAGTGCTCACTATCTTTGTCAGACATTTCGAAGCTTTTAGCAATAAGGGAACACTGCAGACGAATGAAAGAAGGCAAAAAAAGAGTCTTTAAACAAGTGGCCATCTTGGTTAACCTTAGTAACCAGACTAAATAAAAACATGTGCCCAAGAAATTTGCATGGTTACCAAGCTTGTTTTCGCCTGAACGAACGGCGGTGCAAATGTCCCTTTCGTAAACAGTCGCTGCCATTTTAGCGATACTTAGAAAAATTTTCACCAATTATCGAACTTTTTTTCCTATCAGAAAAAGAAATATGCAATTATTAGCCTAAAATCGAACCCGGACCCTCTTACATTCTTACATCTCTCCTTCACCACTAGACCGCTGGGTTGAATTGATCCGGCAAATCCAAGAAAAATTTAATTATAAAAGGTGCTTTTCTTAATGATATGTCAAGAACGGGTGACCATATCCCTAAATCTTATCTAACCACGAATCTAGCTTAGATCTAATAATCGCTTTACCTAGGCCCAATTTGATCTAATAATGATAGCCTTCTTTTGTCCCAATCCAGGCATAAACTAGAGAGAAATAGCATCGACCATTACAAAAGGCTTGGTTACTTATTAATGCTAATGATGGCATCGACCGTTAAAAATGGCATCGACCGTTTACGAAAGGGAAATCAGCGACGACGGCCAAACGAACGTAACTGCTGAAAACTGCTGAAACTGTGGGTTTTTTTTTTCAGTACACGATTCGATGGATAGAAGCAAAGTCTAACTCATATTTTGTGCAGCCAATACTCTGACTTACGTTTTTATTTTGAAAAACTTTTTTTTTCCAAAATTTGAGCTTCAAAACTCGGGGTGCGGCTTATCTACGAGTGCGGCTTATACACCGGTGTTTCAGTAAATTTGAGCAACTTTGCAGAACAATTTTTGCTGCGGAACGAGCGCAGCGAGGGAGCAGCAACATAATCAGGATTTAGGAGAAATATATGAGGAAAAAATATAAGCTAAGAAAAATCTCGAATTGATCGCTTTTTACCAGAATTCACTGCGTCACGAACACATTTTGGGCCAGAAAGCACTGCGAGATTTGTAATATTTTGGTCCAACAATCGGAACTCAATTGTCGAAGGCTACCGCGCGTTGAGCGAGGACTGTGAGGCATGGCGATAGGGCCGTTGGATAGCAAAGATTTTCGAAGATTGTACGGAATTAAAGACATTTATTTTGAAATCATTCCGACAGCGGTCGATGAGACTAACTGAGCTGAGCGCGTGGGTACGCGAAACCTGATCTGAGCGCGTGAAGACGCGAACACGATACGGCTAGATAGTAACGCAACATACTTAACTCAATAGTTAACCTAAATTTTCATACCTACCTCGTGGTGAACGCGTCCTTAGCTCAACAATATTCTACAGACATTGCAAGAACTTGATGCGTAAATTAACAAAATTAGTCTTAATATCAGCTGGAGTTTTCGTCGATTCATCCCGTTTACATTTGCTTTGCTTCCCCTCGAAAAACGAAAGACAAAATTCTGTAATTCCAGTGAGACGATAAAACAGCATTATTACAACAAATGTACCGCAGCAATTACTATCTTTTGGATACGCTAGTAATAAATTTTAAAAAAATGCGTAAAAGAATATGGATTCGTAGGAAATAATTGAAACCTCGACATTTTCCGTGAATATTTAACTGAAAAGAATCACACAAAAATGATCTTTAAGCCCCAATAGTGCCATATGGCACATAATCACATAACTTGTTCAATATCTGGTCAATTTCAATGAATTTTGGCCACCAAAATGGTCTTGCATGGAAAGATCTACCCATTGAGCACATAAAATCATACCCCCTACTCTATGTGATGTAATTGACCACCCCCAAATATTTCAATGTTTATTTCTTAATGCATATGTGCTTTAAGATGAAACTCGTGTTATTCTACTCACTGAGAGCTACAAAATGAGGTGTAGTTTGGGGGTATACCTAGAATGTATGAAGACTACAACTTTGTTAAACGTTTTTATTTATAAAGCCCCAGCAAACATGTTCAATTTATTTTAGAGAACGTCTAATATTCACCCATACAATACACGATTGTCTGCGTCTGGAAAGTTCTATGTTAAAAGTTCTAGACTAGGAATACTAAACAATTCTTTCTCTTGGCTTGGAGTAAAGCTGTGGAATAAGATACCACGCTATAATTATAACGGATCTTCCTAAGAATGCTTTGAAAAGAGTTCTCCTCAAATTGCTATTTGATATTTTAGAAAAGGAGGATGACTTTATTCAAATTCCCATGATTATTAATAAAGTAGGTACATAGATACACTCGCTATAGTCAGAGACTCATTGTCTTAACGCATTGTACGTCAGTAAGCGGAGTGTTGATTAGACCACTTATTTTTGTGTTTTATTTATTTTTAGTGCAATCTGCAAGGCTTTGTAATAGTATAAGGTTTTTCTTTTATTAGATAATTTGTGTTATTCATCTTCTTCACACAGTTACAGTAAAATTATCAATTGTTTATGAGAGCCATTATTTCCTTAAATATGGTAAGCAAACTACTTTCCAGATATTAGTGAAAAAAAAAACAAGTCATGTTTTTGTTTGACAGAAAACAAGCGCAGATGTAAAAAACAGAGCTGAGAAAATTAGTGCTTCTGGTAACCTTGGCAACAACGATGGCCATATCCAACGGGACCTAAACCACTCTGAACATCATCTAAAATTTGCCAAACAAACGGGAGACTGCGTTGCAGAGCTAAATGCTTATGGTCGTCTTGGTCAAACTTATCACCGTCTCGGAGATTTCAAAACAGCTAAAGACTACTTTGAATGTTATCTCAAATTAGCAAAACAGGTTAGAAATGAAACTGCAGTAGGAAACGCGTATAGCAATCTTGGCAACGCCCATCTAAATCTCGGTGATTTCAAAACAGCCATAGACTACTATGAACGTTCCCTGAAAATTGCAAAAGAATCGGGAGACAGGTCAATAGAAGGAAACACGTATGGCAATATTGGCATCGCCCGTGATAGACTCGGCGATTTTAAAACAGCCATAGAATACCATGAACGTCATCTGAAAATTGCAAAAGAATTGGGAGAAAGATGGGAAGAAGGAAGAGCGTATGGGAATCTTGGCAACACCCATCAAAGTCTTGCAGATGTTAAAACAGCTATAGACTACTACAAACGTTCCCTGCAAATTGCAAAAGAATCGGGAGACAAGTCGGGAGAAGGAAACGCGTATGGGAATCTTGGCAACGCCCATACAAGTCTCGGAGATTTTAAAACAGCCATAGACTACTATGAATGTTTACTGCAAATTGCAAAAGAAGTGGGAAACAGGTCGGGAGTAGGAAAAACATATGGCAATCTTGGCAACGCCTATAAAAGACTCGGAGATTTTAAAACAGCCATAGACTACTATGAACGTTCCCTGAAAATTGCAAAAGAATTGGGAGACAGGTCAACAGAAGGAAATACGTATGGCAATCTTGGCATCGCCCGTGAAAGACTCGACGATTTTAAAACAGCCATAGAATACCATGACCGTCATCTGAAAATTGCGAAAGAATTGGGAGAAAGGTGGGAAGAAGGAAGAGCGTATGGGAATCTTGGCAACGTCCATCAAAGTCTCGGAGATTACCAAACAGCCATAGCCTACCATGAACGTTCCCTGCAAATTGCAAAAGAATCGGGAGACAGGTCGGGAGAAGGAAACGCATATGGCAATCTTGGCAACGCCCATGAAAGACTCGGAGATTTTGAAACAGCCATAGACTACGATGAACGTTCCCTGAAAATTGCAAAAGAATTGGGAGACAAGTCGGGAGAAGGAAGAGCGTATGGGAATCTCGGCAACGCCCATCAAAGTCTCGGAGATTTTAAAACAGCCATAGACTGCTATGAACGTTCCCTGAAAATTGCAAAAGAATCGGGAGACAGGTCAACAGAAGGAAACACGTATGGCAATATTGGCATCGCCCATGACAGACTCGGCGATTTTAAAACAGCCATAGAATACCATGAACGTCATCTGAAAATTGCAAAAGAATTGGGAGAAAGATGGGAAGAAGGAAGAGCGTATGGGAATCTTGGCAACACCCATCAAAGTCTTGCAGATGTTAAAACAGCCATAGACTACTACAAACGTTCCCTGCAAACTGCAAAAGAATCGGGAGACAAGTCGGGAGAAGGAAACGCGTATGGGAATCTTGGCAACGCCCATCAAAGTCTCGGAGATTTTAAAACAGCCATAGACTACTATGAACGTTCCCTGCAAATTGCGAAAGAATCGGGAGACAGGTCAACAGAAGGAAACACGTATGGCAATCTTGGCAATGCCCATACAAGACTCGGAGATTTTAAAACAGCCATAGACTACTATGAACGTTCCCTGCAAATTGCAAAAAAATTGGGAAACAGGTCGGGAGAAGGAAACGCATATGGCAATCTTGGCAATGCCCATACAAGACTCGGAGATTTTAAAACAGCCATAGACTACTATGAACGTTCCCTGCAAATTGCAAAAAAATTGGGAAACAGGTCGGGAGAAGGAAACGCATATGGCAATCTTGGCAATGCCCATACAAGACTCGGAGATTTTAAAACAGCCATAGACTACTGTGAACGTCACCTGAAAATTGCAAAAGAATTGGGAGACAAGTCGGGAGAAGGAAACGCGTATGGGAATCTTGGCAACGCCCATGCCTGTCTCAGAGATTTTAAAACAGCCATAGACTACTATGAACGTTCCCTGAAAATTGCAAAAGAATTGGGAGACAGGTCAACAGAAGGAAATACGTATGGCAATCTTGGCATCGCCCGTGAAAGACTCGACGATTTTAAAACAGCCCTAGAATACCATGAACGTCATCTGGAAATTGCAAAAGAATTGGGAGACAGTATTGGAACGGCCTTATCGTTTAATAACCTTGGTTCTTGCTTTGAATCTCTAGGCTTTGTTCGTGAGGCTCTTGAGTTTTACCAGTACAGTATAAAAAAGTTAAATGATATTAGAGATCATCTTCAGTTAAACGACAAGTGGAAAATAAGCCTACGTAATAGGTACGAGAAGACATATGCTTGTTTATGGCATTTGTTGTTAAAGCAAGGCAAGGTTAAGGAGGCTCTGTTTACTGCCGAGCAAGGACGTGCACAGGCATTTGAAACGAGCCATATTGCATCAGGAACAGGAACAGGAAACAGAACTATTCATGAGTTGTTAAGTTACCTTTCGTCCAATACAATATTTATAGCGATTGGCGAGAAAGAATTAATTTTCTGGGTTTGTCAGAAAGGAAAGAATATTGAATTAAGAAGAAAACAAATCAGTTCGCAGGATGACATCATCATTTTTCTTCAGTCCCTTATGCAGATTGCAGGTCAGGAAATTGGTGCAAGAGCTGATGTGAAATGCGAGGATCGCTCATTTGATATGATGCGGTATAAAAAGCCGGCAGATGAAAGATCCCCTCCCGATGGTAGACAAACCCAATCCTTAAACCTTCCAAAAAGCGCCTTAAGTACATTGTACGACACAATCATTGAGCCTATCCAAGACCTGCTTATTAGTAATGAACTCATATTGGTCCCTGAGGGTCCATTGTGCTTGGCGCCTTTTGCGGCATTGAAGGGTACAAATTCAAAGTACCTTTGTGAATCATTTAGAATTCGTGTAATTCCATCCCTGACCAGTTTAAAACTAATCTCGGACTGTCCAGAAGATTACCACAGTAGGTCTGGCGCGCTCCTCGTGGGCGATCCATGGGTGCAAGAAGTGACGGAGCTACAGCCGCTGCCATGCGCCATAGAGGAATTAGAGATGATTGGAAGAATGCTTGGCAGTACGCCTCTCATTGGAAGACAGGCTACAAAGGATGAAGTGTTAAGACGCCTCTGTTCGGTTGCTTTGGTGCACATCGCCGCACATGGTTGTATGGAAACAGGCGAAATTGCCTTGGCTCCAAAGAGTGGTGAGGTGGATTATATTTTAACAATGAGAGATGTACTGCATGTTCAGATGCGAGCAAGACTGGTTGTGCTGAGTTGCTGTCATAGTGCTCGTGGGGAGATCAAGGCTGAGGGTGTGGTTGGCATAGCACGGGCATTTTTGGGTGCTGGTGCTCGTTCTGTTTTGATGTCATTGTGGGCAATAGATGACAAGGCCACTTTAGAGTTCATGAAAAGTTTCTATCGGAACCTAATGAAAGGAAGAAGCGCCAGTGAAGCTCTGAACCAAGCCATGAACAGCATGAGAGAATCTGATGAGTTTTGTGCAGTAAAGTACTGGGCACCCTTCGTACTCATTGGTGATGACATCACACTGGATTTTGGTGGAAGCAAATAGATGATTCGCAGTGTAAGTACGCTGTCCCTGTTTTGAGAAAATGTGCCCCCTACTAAGCGAACATAATTTTATAATAGCTGTTATTAAACCGAATTGAATGTTCCCATAAAGCTATAATTTTCCTTGTTCTCGGCATAAGAGCTATCAATCATTAAGGCAGTGGTTCACTCTCGCAGTTTGTTGATTTGATTGTCAAGGTGTTATACTGCGTAACCCTTTTCAGTGAATGCAATGTTCCCGCAATCGCTGCAAAACTTAGCATAGAGTCTCGTCCCTTGCAATGACTATTTACTGGTATCCCTTTCTGTCACTGTACACAGCCTCTTTAACAAGAAGCTGTACACAGCTTGATCGCGTGGCATCTTTATTAAACCCAGTGCATTATTTAGTGCTATAAGTGCTTTTACGGAGAAACATAAAATTATTTCTGAAAAGTGAGACTACATTCAGTAGCCGACACTTGAAACCATGATCGCTAACTGAAATGCAAAGTTATATAGAACACAAAACTTGCCGTTACAAAAATTCCACAGCAATAAGGGGCAAGCAAAAAAAATAACTCTTTACAATTAGAAATAATGAAGACATGTAGAAATAAGCTACATTGTAACTATTTCCTAGTCATAAATACATATTAAGCGTTTGCTAAACCGAACAATTGACGGGAGAATTGACAACAGTTTGAGCGGAGCAATAGACAAGCTGACTGAGAATACCGATGTACAATTTTGCGAAATAAAATTTCCTATTGAGAGCATAAGTTCTAAAGATTAGTTTATCACGTAATGATTTGTTATTGGATGTATTCTTGTATCAGTGAATGTAGATGTGATGACAAAATCTGCACCTAAGTAATATATTTAATTAAATGAAAAGCTAGGACTTTAACAGGTTTATAATCCGTGAATAAATAAAGAGTTGTGTTATATGTTATGACCTGCCGTTATGTCGTGTATCGCGCCAAGAAATGAGAACGTGCACTTTTTCCAGTGCCTCATTAAATGATTTTACAGGTTCACTATGGTAAAGAACTATTTTAGAATGATCAGAAAATGATGTTACTATTTTGTTGCCCAACTGTTTTTGGGTAGCAATTAAAACAGACTTGAGAAATACTAATTATCACATAAACTGACCAAAGGTCACTCCTATCTAAGTACAAACACTTGAGAACACATTCATGTCTATCTTTGGCCTGTGCGAGCTTGAAAGATCTTTGTTGAGCGTTGAGAGGTTTTCTGTTCTTTTGGCGACCATACTATAGTTCTATTCTTTAGTATGTCACTCACTTTTTGTTATCACCTTGAAAACTTTGGACCAACAGAAGAAGCGAGATTAAACCGGACATTCAAAAATTCGTAAGGTCTGGTTCTTATGAAATCACATATTAGGCTTATCTAATGTCTGATCATCAAAACACTTCAAAAAGAATTTTTTAGAATATTCTAAAACAGCCTTCAAAAAGTGACTTAGAATCACTGCCCATTTTATACCTCGTTGGCAATCAGACAGTCAATTGTTTTGTGAAGACTTGCTCTATTAAGGTGGCTCGACTGGGTTTTTGAGCGACGATACCGTTTAGCTTTGAGAAACGTGTGTACCACCACAAACGATCCAACGGAAAATCGACTGCCACAGCTGTACTAGAGAAAGATTAAAGTTTCAGATGAGGTTAGTTTTATGAAAATCGGAGTTGCCAAAGCAACGTTATGACGTCACTTCCGGTTTTATATAATACCGAATTACTTGCCATCAAGAGATAATTTTGGAAAACGCTCTCTGGATCTTCGACCTGACGTACTTGTCCTTAGGTCTTCAAAATTTTGCTAATTTCTATGGAAGCGTTTTCGAGAAAATTTCGAGTGAAGTTTTAAGGTGTTAAAATACAACAAAAACAAAACAATTTTGAAATGCTATTAAAACTTATGTCTACAGGGCTTGATGAAAAAATTTTTTGGTCTTATATGAATTTTATACCATCCAAATACCTTAGGTGAAAATCTCAAGGAAATCGCTCCGTTTGGATTTCAGAAATATTACCTTGAATATGAACTGGCCTGGAGTGTTATTTCGCTTTTACATCAAAAATTGACCCTACATTTACTAAAATTGTTATCAATTAAAAAGCGAATGATGAATTTTTTTAAAACTTAGTCCTCATGAAGATTAATTAATGTTTAATACAATCTCCAAGTTTCAAATTCATTGAAACATTCTAAGGCTGTAAATTTTTAGCGCCAACTCAGGAAAATATTGAGCAGATTTTCGCGCTTGTGGCTTGTTGTTTCATTATGCATCTCCATTGTCTCAAATCGCCGTGGAATTGTAGCTTTCAGTACATCATGAATTCATGTAACACTTAAAACAAAGCAATGAAGTGTTTATGAAACCATTATGTACTGAAATTTACAATTGCATGGCGACATATGATGCCCGATTTAGGGTGTCAGCTCCATTGTACATTGTACACTTCCATTGTATTAGGCAAAATTATGTATTCTAATATATTCTATGGTATTGTATTCTATTGTATTGTCGTTCTTTTGTGTTCTAATATTCTATTGTTTTAACAATAGAATAAGTGTTTCCCCTAAATCGCGCATGGTATACATGGCGATTCGAGACAATGGAGACACATAATGAGATCAACAAATCACTTTCGTGAAAATCAGCTCAATATATTTACCTACGTTGAGGCTGTAAATTGACAGCCTTAGAACGTTTCAATGAATTTGAAACTTGGCAGTTGTATTGAATATTAATTAATCTTTATGAGGACTAAGTTTAAAAAAATTCATCATTCGCTTTTTGAATCATGACAATTTTAATAAGTGTAGGGTCAATTTTTGATGTAAAAGCGAAATAACACTCCAGGCCAGTTCATATTCAAGGTAATATTTCTGAAATCCAAACGGAGCGATTTCCTTGAGATTTTCACCTAATGTATTTGGATGGTATAAAATTCATGTCAGACTGTAGACATAAGTTTTAATAACATTTCAAAATTGTTTTGTTTTTGTTGTATTTTAACACCTTAACAATTCACTCGAAATTTTCTCGAAAACGCTTCCATAAAAATTTGTAAAATTTTGTAGACCTAAGGACAAGTACGTCAGGTCGAAGATCCAGAGAGCGTTTTCCAAAATTATCTCTTGATAACAAGTAATTCGGTATTATGTAAAACCGGAAGTGACGTCATAACGTTGCTTTGGCAACTCCGATTTCCATAAAACTAATCTCATCTGAAACTTTAATCTTTCTCTAGTACAGCTGTGGCAATCAATTTTCCGTTGGATCGTTGGTGGTGGTACACAAGTTTCTCAAAGCTTAATGGTATCGTCGCTCAAAAACCCAGTCGAGCCACCTTAAGGTCTTAAGCAGCGTATTTTTTCCAGTTAATGTTAATAATTTTTCAAAGTATAATGCTGTGGGGTGCTAAAATTGTGAAATACAAAAAGTAAAATGAACTGATTGGTTTAGAAATTTCAAGGAACAGACTATACTTTTCTAGTTCTGAATATTAAATAGGATCAATCTTTATTACATGATGTTTCGTTAAAACAGTGCTATAAAATAGAAATGAAAATGAAAATAAAAACAAAAATACTAAAATCTTAATTTTTTATTTGAAATAGTCCACTTGATCGACTCTGTAAGACCCCCTGCATGTTACAAAGACATGAAAAAATGCCTTACCTCGTATGGACATAAGCTGCCATCTGTGAACTTATCTTAACAATTTTTATACTTGTTTGTAAGTACTTTCATTTTATAGCATACCTGTAAACTGGCTAGTGTGTCTCTACAGACTGCTAATGTAATCTGTAGGGCACGCTGTTATCACAGCTAAGGGGCGAAACATACCCCTTAGATTTCTGAGGGGGAGATTGGGTGATGATGATGATGATGATGATGATGATGATGATGATGATTATTATTATTATTATTATTATTATTATTATTATTATTATTATTGTCTTTGCAATCTGCTAATCTTATTTGTAGAACGCACCTTTATCACAGCTAAAAGTACTGACGAAATAAAAATATATTTTCAAGAAGTTGCCAGTCATTAGTTTGTCTTTGTTGTTATTGTCTTGTAGTTGCTGAACAAAGAAGCTGTATCTAGTGATGAAAAAATGGACTCAAACATTACTTTTAGCTGCTTACTTGACGGAAGATCTCCCTAACAAGACTACAACCAAAGACAATATTAGTTGGGAAGGTTTGTAAAACGCTAAAAAATGACACTACCTTTGGGTTTCAGCTCAATTAAAGACGCGCACAACGCTATTTATAGCCCCCCTCTCCCCCAAATCCATTGTTGAAAACGTCTATACAAAAGACAGTGTAAGTTAAGTATTTGCGTTAACAGCAACTTTAACCCTTTGAGGACGGTCCCGGCCAAAATCGTTCTTAATGGAACGATAAGACTCCACTGCTTTAAAAAATTGCAACTTTCTCAATCGCGCGAACATTGCAGTTGTGTGCATTGACTAGAAAGTCCTTCAAAATGAGACACCCAATAAACACAAAAATTCAGCGATTTTCGCAGAATATCAGCGTTTGAATTCGGAGAAGAACAAAAATGTCCGTTTTTAACGTCATAGAAAAACAACAAAAATCACGTTTTTGCCATCAGTTGTTTTTATTGAAATCATCGTTGCAAACCCAAAAGTCAACATTCACAGCAAAATTCAGTCCTAGTCCTACCTTAGAAGTGATTTTTTTATGCTCTTATTCGTTGCCAGGCCGAGCTGCAGCCTCTCGTTCTTGTGCATCCTGGCCTTGCCTCGATTTTCAACATCACGACCGCACTGCATGCTGGGAAATATCGAGAATTTTTGACAGGGTTCGTTCCGTCCCCCACATATTTCATATTTATACTAAGTCCACAGCCACTCCGACCTACCACCGAAATTTCACGCTTGTTGTGTTCTTCAGTGGTCGCAACTTCCAAAATATGCCGTGGTAGGTCGAGAAATTCATCCAGAGTCGAGTCCCAAAGCTGCTTCGTTTTGTGGCGGCCATTTTTCCAGTTCAACGAACAACGAGCCAAATTTTTAGACGAAGTACAACACCTAACTCGCTTCATTGAGAAAGTGGACTCTTAGCTACCTTCACGTTTAATGATGCTCATCAGGCAGCTACTAAAGATGAAAAATGATTGTAAACTTACCAAAAATCGCATACAAACCATATTTGATCTGTTCGTATCGCTTAACGAAGCAAAAACACTACGTCAGAATGACGTTTCTTGTAAACGCGAGCCTTCAGTGTTTTAGAACAGCAGCACTTTCCATGGTAACCCCAAATATGGAGTCACGAAATCCTATGGCTCGTTTATATGCAGAAAATCAGTCAAAAACGTAAAAAGTCACCGTCGTCAATGGGTTAAAAGAGGGGGGATGAGGGGGGAGGGGTGAGGAAAACAAGGAACCTTCCCAACACTTTTGTCTTTGGTTGTAGGATCTTCCTTGCACTGTAAATAGCACAATAATTTGAAGACGTTTTTAGATGTTGAACAGGAATTTACCAAGTACATACATGTAGTTAAATGTCAATGAAACGGCATTTACAAAGTAATTTGCTTTTTTGGGCATAGTTTAGGCTTGGTGAATATGTTTTGCTACACACTTGATGGCAAGACAAGAACCTCTTCTGCCTTTTTATCATGATAGCTTAAAGTGTTGTTAGTTGCCGAAGTCGGTTGAACGACTTGGGTATGGTTAACATAAAGCATATTTTTGCAGGTTTTTGTCAATTACGGATACGTTTTCGATTTATTACGTAACCTATTTTAATTATTTAAACGATTTTGGTAAAAACGTTTTTCAGACGGTAAAATTAAAATAGTAACCGAAAGTATTTACCAAGACACCGCATATTAATATTTCATATTCATTTAATTGATTTATAATTGATTTAATAAATTGAATTTACCAAAGTTTAAAGAAAGTAGGTTTTTAGCAAAGATGCCATCTCTTACTTATAACGGTATACTATTTGGAGATCAAAGGTTTTCTTATTTAAATATTGTGCGTGATACAATTGATTGATTTTTACTACTTTTATATCTTTTTGCGCCTTCAGTTGCAAAAAGAGACAAATACACAATAAGTTGTAACCACGTGGTCGTTTAGCTAAAAAGCAGATAAGCAATAGGCCTTATTCACGATAGCCGCCATGTTGATTTTTATATTATTATGCAAATTTACCGCGTGATTTCTGAGGGGGCAAACAACTCAAACTCGGGAGATCTCAAACCAATTATTTATTATGCTGATATTTTTTCGGAGCTAATGCATTTCTACAATGTTACAGTGGTTAATGTACTTAAATTTAAGTTATTTTCGCCGCTTTAGTAAAGTCTGCGTAGTTAACAAAACTAACAAGTCAGATATAGAGCAACCATTCCAAACTTCTAAAAAAAAAATCAAAACTGCCAATTATCTAGCCCTCAAATTTGATTTTTACAAGGATACTTCACTGTTATAAAGAACTGATCCTCCGAAAATTGTTCTTTTATCCATTGTTTGCCCCTGGCAGAGCACATGGCTAATTTGCATCATAATGTAACCACCAACATGGCGGCTATCGTGAATAAGGCCTATATAGCTTAATGCACAGGATGATTAATATGTCATGGTCAGAACGATTACACAGTATCTGGCAATACTCACTGATGTTGTTTTAAGGTAAATTTGTCATGGTCAGAACCGCTTGAAAAAATCATAACTTGCATTCCAACCTAAACGGATGCTAACAATGCATATATATATAAGGTACAATCGGTCCGTTCCTGAAACAACAAAACACCGGTTGCTTTATCCTAAAGTAGATTATGTACCGTAGAATTTCGAAAGTAACGGCTACTGTTCTTTTGGATTTTGCAGCCCTAAAAGCGACACACGACAAACTAAAGTTGGCAAAGTCGTGCTGAAAAAAATGCAAAATGTTGAAAATCTCGTATTCAACGTATTTGTATATTCAACCTTGTTCTCATCGTCTCCTCGAGGGAGAAAGAGAGAGGACCCTGTGAAATGAAGTTGCACATATGAAGTTGCAGCAAATTTTCCAAATAAGTTGGTAAGAATAGAAACAAGTTCTATTTGTCCATACTCGCCAACTTGAGTTTACCAACATAAGTTTGTCAGCTTTAGTTTGTTGTGTGAAGGTGTCTTAAGGATTCGCAACTTTTGGGTGGCGTTACTTTTGGACTGCTTAAATTCACGAGCAGTTTGACGTTCTGACTCAAACTTTATTAGTTTTCGCTATTTCTATCTATTAGCAAGTTAATTGCAATTGTAAACGGTCTTTTTCATTCATTGGTATTTTAAATGAGCTGTATGTTAGAAACCTAGCTGTAAATTATCTCTATTTCTTAGAAACTAGCAGTAATCACAGATTATGGAGACGCGTTCGAAGGAATTTCCGGTGGAAATTAGCCCCTGAAAAACGCAATACTTGATAGGGGCGGCCATTTGGAAGACTGGACACCAAAAAATTTTTCTGCACGTAAGACACAGGGCAACCAACACGAAATTATTATTGCGTTCTTCGAACGCGATAAGTAATAAAACTGTTAAGTTTTATTTAAGACAGTAATGCAGATGCAAATGCATCCCAAAATGGTGCCAAAGCTTATTACGCGACGGTGACTTCGTACCTTGTAGGGGCTAAGAGTGTTTGAATTGAAAACAAGAACTCTACGATTATTACAGTTGGACTTTTAGGGTCACTAAAAACCAATTCATCTTCAACATCAATAGCCTAGATGATGCTTCTAAAATACTCTTTCTTTTCAACAGTGTTGATCCTTTTGTTTGTCGATCAGCTGCTGCTTTTGTTTTTGAATGCATGACATGTAGACCCAACACGTTATGTAATATGTGGTTAATGACGTCATTGCTGTTTATACTTCAATATGTCTATTTTAATGTTAGTTAATTATTTTTAGGTAATACCATGTATACAAATGGGAATAGCGAAATAAATTGTTGTTGACTATGAACGTAAACCGATCTGGCCACATCTGCAACAATGCACTACAGTCTGCAACAATGCACTACAGGACCCTACAGTAAGTCATGCTATGAAAATGTATACATAATCCTCATCCAGTGTGAAGATCTATCGCGGCCTGAAGACGGGTTTTCATTCAATGGAAAGCTAACAAGCCAAACAACACTAGCTACAAAAAATAGACATTGAATTGTTAAAGCAATCTTGACAAATATCGACCGTCGTTCATTGTTATTTGGACGCAAATATCCTTTTCGTTTTCTTTTTTTCTTTTTTTTCGGACTGGGCATTATAAAAGTGGTGCACTGTTTTTTTTTTGCTTTTGTCAAACGTCCTTGCGTTCACCCATGTAAAATGGCCACCGGGATCCCGTTTCCCGCTGGGATCTTTGATCTCCCGGCGGGGGACGGGATCCCGCCGGGAATTGGAGGTCAGAGACTAACAGCAAATGTCGCAAATGCAGCGATTTATGAAAAACGATGTGAAGATTGTTGGGAAATCGAGGCTAGCATGCTCATCTGGAAAACGGTGATCTTTGCTAGAATCCACGCTGTGCAAACTTTAACGCCATTGTGACTAGTTGAACTTGCATTTTGCGGCTGTTTTCTACGAAAGCCAACTTCGGACTTCGCCCACTGGAGTTAACCCTTTGACGCCCAGTGTACGATATATCGTACGGCGGACGCAATCACTAACATTCGATCAGCGGACTTACCGTCTTTAGTTCCCAGGCCCCTCTCGGTTGTCAGAAACTGTCATCAGATATCCCATAGTACTAATTTAAAATTTTAGCGCCATCTTTGTGACAGTCATTTTCCGCCAAAATACTTAAATTTGAAAAACAAAAATCAGGATTTTAGCCAATGATAACTCCTATATTGTTGTAAAATTTCAGCTTCCTAGTTTCAAAACTGTTAAAGTAGTTTGAAGCGCAAGTTTTCAGTCTGATTCTAAATGAACTTTGACCCCAGCAGATTATGGGCGGGAAATTGAAATTTTGAAATGTCATATCTTTTGATCGGATCAACATATTTGCGGGATTTTTTCAGTTTTGAGATGCTTGTAGCGAGTACTTTCAGAAATTGTCATCAGATATCCCATAATACTAAGCTATTTTTTTGGTGCCAACTTTGTGACGTCATTTTCCCGCCAAAAATTGCAAAAAATTAACGGAAAAAAATATTCAATTTGTGAACATGAGCTCTGTGCTGTTGTGAAATTTCACGTTAACAACATCAAAACAGAAAAAGTTATTACCCTTGCCACTTTTTGAGCCTTCTGTGCCCACCGTGATAATTGTTAATATCTAACATAATTTGACAGGTGTCAATTAAAGTCACTACTTTTCTGAACGTCTTAAAATGTACCTCTTTTACCTGATAATATAATGTGTAAGTTTCAGAATGGTGTCTGCAGTAAATAATTTTAAATCTATTTTTTAGCATTTATGACTAGAAATTTCCTAAATTATTGAAAATTAATTTGGTCAACAAAGGGTTAATTTTTGTTTCCTTTTGCTTTTGAAGACTGAGAAGTTCCTTTTAACAGTGATTTTAGATGTAAAACGCATGTAAATTGCTTATCCAATTGCGTAATCAACATGTTCACATACACAAAGCCCATAACGCTGTTAGTTGAACTCACCTTGTCCACTTTTAATCTAAAAATAGAAGATTTGCATTGTTCTCTCCTGTATACAGTTGTGGTGGCTTGAGACTGCTCTACAAATGTTTACAACTTTAAATGTACCATATTTTTAGATTAAAAGTGGACAAGGTATTCGATTTCAATGGGCCATTTCCGAGTTGCCTTTAGCCTCTCTATCAAAGCGAGGCTAGGTGCAAAACCTTTCATATGAAAATGAGGTTTCATTCACATGCAAATAAGTTTTATTTGCATATGAAAGGTTTTCGCACCTAGCCTCGCTTTGATAAAGAGGCTAAAGGCAACTCGGAAATGGCCTATTGACAGCGTTGTCGGGGCTTCGAAAGCAAAAGGAAACAAAAACGCCCGTGGCTGAAGTCTGAAGTCCCTCGGCTTCGTAAAAAATATGGTACATTCAAAGTTGTAAACATTTGTCCGAAGCCCGAAGCCCGAAGCAGCAGGCTAAACTTCGCAGCAACTGGTGGACGTGTTCAGTGTTCAGTTCAGCTTCATTGTACAAGGAAACTTTTTATTTGCAATTCGTTTGGACGTTGAACGATGCAGTTAATCAGCCGACTCTGCCGCAAAAAGGATTCGCACAACCGAAGCAGAAAACACAATGACAACCATCCACGAGGATCCACCGCCAGTTCCTGCTGAAACGACCGCTGTTGCCGGCCTGCGCGAGACTCTTCATAATGGCGGACAAGAATTGAAGGCCGGGGCGTTCGCAGAATCCGGCTTCAAACCCGGCGGCGCTGGTTCAGTTAATCGGCACGATCGTGGATGAACACAATGTCTCCGAGGGATCATTTTTACCAAGAGGCCATAAAACATTTACCAAAACATTCTGGATCACCGCTTGAAGTCCCGTTCCAGCTCTTCACGATCAGGGGCGTACCTGCCTGTAAGCCAAGAAAGCACTGGCTTAAAAGTTTTTTTTAAATTTATCAGCTACAAAATGCCAACGCGATGTCTTTCCGTATATTATGCTACGTTAACATTTTTTTTTTTCAACTTGTGCCCCTGGCTTACTGGTAAAAACTGGCCAGGAACGCCCGTGACGATGACATGGTCCATTTCCTCGAAAGCCAGGTCCTGTGTTTTTATATGTTTTAATTTTGTCTGTTATTATGTTGTCTCTTTTCCATTTTTCCCATCGATCTCTTGTCAGTGCCATTTTACCTTTCTGTATTTCGCGTACCCTTTTTTGTACCAGCAGCGTGGCACTTTCGTAATCTCAACATGTGTTTTTTCACTGCACAGCACGACACTCGCCTTTTATACGTACATTCAGATCATGTTCCTCTTGTGTCCCGCCGGTTTTCTTCGCGATTCTTCGTTTTTGTTTTCATATCTATACCTACATATATCGTTTGTCTTCAGTTTGAGTGAGTTCACTGTAGTTTTTAGTTGGTTACTGGCGATTTGGACTATGTGCGACGCAGTTCAAAGGGGACAGACCTCAAATAAATGTGGCTACTAAACATATCTAAATTTCGTAGCTGTTCATCAGAAGGATGCCTAAAATGTGTGCAATTCCACAATTGGTTTCGGCTCCATTAAATCCCATACCAATTGCAGAACATTTGAGGAAGAGCCACCCACAGTGTGAGCACAGTTACTGACAAGACATATTAATACATATAGTTAGGCTTAGCCTAATAGCTTCGCCCTCTGAAGACCCTCTCAAAACGCTTAATAAAGATGAAACGTTACTTAGGTGAAAGGTCGTAAGCACAAGAATTAGGATTGACGACCTGGCTATTTTTCAATTTTAGCAATTCTCAAAAAGACTATTACCCGACCGTCTGCACAGTACATTTAGTCACAAAAACAACTTTTTCTGCGTTTAGAATAACTATTACGACTATTTTCCGAATAAAATACAGTTGTTGCTTGTCAAAAAATGCCCGAGAAACTGATTTGGAAATCAAAAATGCAAAAAATACACAAACATATTTGCATATTAAAGTCGACGCGAGTATAAAATCTAAGTCTTGTTTTGTTTACATAAAATTGCTTTTCAATCTATGTAATGAATGAACAAACACATAAAAATGGACAACACAATCTTCGAAAAATTTTATTGAAATCTCCATTAGTTTATGTTTAAAAGCAAAACGCGTACCATTTATAGCGCATCGAGGCCGAGCCGCGTCTTCGATGAAAATCAAGAAGTTAATGCAACTGAATTTAAGCTACACGTTTATAAACAATTCTCCAAAACTAACGAGAACGCAAACAAAAAGCCAATCACAGATTGATATCGAAAAATGTAATTTGTTTTACCTTTAAGTCCCTCGCTTGCTTGAAAATTCTTTAAATCTCCGCGTTGGTTCTGAAATCGGTAATAAAAACAAACATCTCCCGCATTGATATAAACGTATGAAGGTCCTCGAAGCAAGATTTTATCCCTGAAAGCTCTTCTTTTTCCTCTAAAGCGGCTTCTGAGTATCCCTTACTTAGTATCCCTGTCTTGAGTAGCAAACCGCGAAAAATTCAGGGAAATGTTTCCTTCGCTTAGTATCAAACACAGCAAAACAGTGTTTTCCCAGCTGACGTGACATTCGGCCGTCGTACGTGCATGTTTTGCGACGTCATACGCGCCCGCAAGCTAGCCTTGCGCGACACACATGTTGCAGACACGCGTCCGCGAAACATTCCGCTAGCCATGACCATGAAAAATGACGGGCATAGGTTCTATGAGTATGGTGCTCCGCCGAGCCTTCGGCTCGCGGGCTCCGCTAGTAAGGAAAACAATGCAAAATGAATGTAGCACGTTGAATAACGAACTGAGCACACACGTCAACTCAATAAGCCAAGCAGGCGCACAACTTAAGGAAAATTGCGCGCGCGCGTACCTGCATCAAACTGAATGGAAGCAAAATAGAAATTAAATAGGGGCGCTAGGATGATAAAAAGAATCTAAAATAACAAAGGATACGGCGGTGTCTCTCAATTCTGGATTGCTAGTCTCATCTCCCATAGTGTAGTGCCATACTTCTAGCTACTTCTAAACGATAGCACCGTGACGTTTGAAGAATTTAACAAACGATTTACGAAGGAACGTAGATTTGAACCCTTGGTGAAGGAGACGTGATGAAAGTGGGCGAAGTCTATGTATAAAATCCAACTTCGATGTGCAAATTCTAGCATATCTCACCATTTGAGATATATGAACACCATAGGCCGGATTCGCGGGAATGTTGCTGTCCATATAAGGAAAATTGACAATCCGAAACGAGAAGTCATCCCTCTTGTCGTAGACGCCGAGATGGAAAGGTGTGTTGCTGTCACCATTTTTGATCCTCGTGTCCAGATAACACACTTCATTTGATGTTAAGGTAGTGTCCTTTAGTTCCAGGTCCGACGGGTAAATGTCGCTGATGTAATTTCCAAAATTATCATTGTTAACGCTCAATAAATCGTCGATATAACGAAAGGTGTTGCTAAATTGGACGGCTTTGGTCATATCTTGCTTCATTGTTCTGAGCATGATGTCGTACTCGAAGGTGTGGAGGAACAGATCAGCCAACAAAGGTGCGCTGTTAGTGTCCATTGGTATGCTAATAATTTGTCGAAAAACTGAGTTTCCGAAACGGACGTAGATATTGTCGATAAGAAAGTCAATAGCGAGGCACAGTTCCATACAGGAGAAGTAAGTGTACTTCGTAGACTTCCTATCATTAGCCCAGAATGTGTTGAAATTATTGGTTGCTATGAAACTCTTCCCTCTGGTGTTAAAAACCCTTTCGAGTAGATCATGGAGTTGATTTTAAGTTTGGCGTGTGGAAAAAAGTCCCAAGTACTAACCTGATTAAGCGAAAGTTGTTTTTCCTGCAATGTGCGAATTACATCCAACGAATTGTTGATGATCCACATGTAGTTAACACCTGTTCTTTCCAAAATAGTCTTGCAGTACGAAGTACAGTGACTCTTGACAGGTTTAAGGCACTCAGTAATCAATTTGGAGCTCTTAGTAGTGGTGCATGAACTTGAACCTGCAAAAAAACGTGCTTTGTACGGTGTCTTGTGAAGTTTTGGTATCCAATATATTTTTGGCAAATTTTTCTTCTTCTGTTGCAAGGTGATGTGGAATACATTTTCTAAGGTCGTGGTGTGGGTCCGTATAATCTCATCGACTGTAACATGTTGTTTTTTATACGTGAAATTAATAGTACTACCGGAATTAATGCCAAATACTTCCATCAGATTAAAAAAAAAATTGTTCGATATGTTTTTTTATCAGCTGAAATTTTAATGATCACGCCATGGAAAACAATAGAATTTTTCCTAGGTAAAAACCTACCTAGATAGTTCATTATCCCTCCTGCCGCCTCATTAGCATTAAGGTATGGTTCCTCCCTGTCGAGTAAACGACAGGGAGAAGCACGAAGTGCTAGAGAGGCAACGCGAGGGAGGGAGGGTGGGGCGAGGTGTATTCCCCGTGACTTGTTTGCTTAACTGACACAGATGCATATCATTAAGTTGCTTACATAATGCCAATGACGTCATCACGAGGGATCATAAATATTCAATGGGGTTTGAATAGTTCAATATCCCTCCAACTGCCTCATTACCATTAAGGTATGGGAAAGTTCTCCCTGTCTCACCCGGTTGGGGAAGCCCTCCTAAAGTGACTACCCTACAACAACCTCTACATATCAATCCTTACCCCCAATCCTTACCAGTCCCAATCCTTGCCCCCAATCCTTACGAATCCCAATCCTCACCTCCAAATCTATTCTCCCAAACATTAAAATCCGCAATTCACACAAACACAAACAGGCGAGAGAGAGTTCACGTTTATTGGTCACTCAGAATGCGTGAAGGTTAATAGATAGATCTCCAAAACCCTTAGAACCAGGGTCTCGAATGGGACACCTCCGACGAGCTTGGGGTTCCATCAAGGAGAACCCACTTAATACTGCGAATTTTGGCATTCTGACAAGCCGTGATTGGATCAAATTGCCAGTGTTCCATTGTTAGCATTTTTGGTAATGAAGACTTGAACTTTAGAATGCTTGCTTTGAGAATTCATTTTTGACTGTTTACTCACTTTTTGCCTTTTGATATTATATTATATTAATGTTGTTGGCTTATTTTGCGAAGTTGTATTTTACTTATTTTCTTTCTTTGTACTCTGGGAGCCGTGCAGCCTCCAGTGAGCACGCGATAGCAAAATGTGTTTATGGTTTCTTGTCTCCTTGCGTTTCGCACGGGTGTTATGATATTTGCGAAATTTAGACAAGAGTAAGATTTTTCCGCGTTTTTGAATAAATTAGCGGAAAAATATGCTCTTGTCGTTATGTAGTATCAAGGGATTTGGTAAGTGTATTTAAGGAGTTGTTGTATGTTAATTCGTTCTCTTGGTGCTCTTCGCTGGAGGCGGTTGACTTTTATTTATTTATTTATTTATTTATATTTATTTATTTATATTTATTTTATATACTTTATTTTAATTCAGGATTTGTTTTATGTCCACCCAGAGAGAGAGAGAGGCTAACTGCGCACAGTCACTAGGAACCATCCGTGCCCAAAGAGTGTGGGACCATAGACAGTAAGGGACTATCTGTGCCCACAAAAAAAATAATAAAAAGGAAAAGAAAATTCAAGGACATTTTTGTGTCCAGTTAGACAGGGACCATCTGTGCCCAGTCAGTAAGAGACCATCTGTACCCGGTCAGTAAGGGACCATCTGTGCCCGGTCAGTAGGGACCATCTGTGCCTGGTCGGTAGAGACCATCTGTGCCCTGTTAGTAAGGGGCCATTTTAGTCCGAATCTTAGGTACGAAATGTGCATGAGGAGTTTTGAATGCCATTTTTTAAATATATATGTTTTTGTTAGTGCTTTTCTGTTTGCAGATGTATTCCACTCTGAGATGTGGACGGTTTTTATCTCGTTAATGCGCTTGCGCATTAAGCGAGATTTCGAAGTCGAGTACTAAAAAAGGGACAAAAGTTGTTAACAAAATTTTGTGGACTTTTGTCCGGGGGGGTTTCTTGTTCCTTCTTTATAGAAGCTATATTAGGGCATTGAGGATATGGTTGGTTAAAGCGGTTAGGATTTCAAGAAGGGCGTCACATACTGCCACTAAAATGTTTGGGGAGCACCCCCGGACCTATTGTTAATTTCCCTAGGGTATTGGGATGTCAGAACTTGTGATGAACTTGTCATATCTCACATTACGTTACCGCAAAGGTATTAGTCCTTCTTAAATTTCGATATCTCACGCTACCTATCAGTTTCAATCATTTGTCGTAAAGCCATTATAGCTACTTTAAAAGGGTAAAAATAGGTTAAATGCGTTTTCTTGGGAAACGTAGTTTGAGAATTTCACGGTGTATTTTACTAATGGAGAGGTTATAAGAAAGTTAAATGGAACAGGAAAGTTTGTGTGTTAATATGAGCGGTATGGCAGAGCAAAATAGCATGAACTTTGCGTTTTTTTTCTATTGAGTTGTGGTTACACATACCTTGGGTTTGGGGCCTTCCCAAGGGTTAATGGCTTGGGTTCGGTTTATCTCAGGTTTCATCTTACCCTTGGGGATGCGGTTACACAGTAAAAGACTCCCCAGGGTAAAATATAATAAGATATGAGTTCACTGACACTGCAGTTTACGCGCGAAAACGTACAGATCGACATGGATGACACGAATCGAGATCTTGTAAGTTTAATTTCAGTCATTCTCCTGCTTATCATTTGATAAATATAACAATCCGGCATTTTTTTTTTGCGAGAAGACACTGAAGAAGACGCCTTCAACTACGCTATCTTCAAGGTTTGTCGGCGTTTTATTTACATTTAGGAGCTCGCCACGAACTTGCTCGTCGCCAAGGAGGGCTTGGGTATTTCCACGACCACAGAATTGGTTTCAGCAACTTCTAAATAACAATGCACTCGATCACTGGTGGAAAGAAAATTTTAGAGTTACAAGTAAGCGTGCAATTAACCAAGCGTATCAGAGGTCAACTCAGCAGCAGGCGATTTCCTGTATTAGCTACGTTCTGCATTATGATTGGCCAAGCGGTTTGATTGTGCAATAGTATGGTAAACATGTCATAGTTGTGTGCATTAAACGAGATTTCGGAGTCAGTCGAAAAAAGGGACAAAAGTTGTTAACAAAATTTTGTGGACTTTTGTCCGGGGGGATTTCTTCTTTCTTCTTTATAGAAGCTATATTAGGGCATTGAGGATATGGTTGGTTAAAGCGGTTAGGATTTCAAGAAGGGCGTCACATACCGTCACTAAAATTTTTGAGGAACACCCCCGGTCCTATTGTTAATTTCCCTAGGGTATTGAAATGTCATGAACTTGTCATGTCTTACGTTACCTCACCACAAAGGTATTACAGTTCTTATTAAGTTTCGATATCTCACGTTAGGTATCAATCTTTCAAATTTGTTTTTAAGTTTATGTGTCCTAGACGTTCTACGCTGTTTGCGTTTTATGCTTTTTGTTTCCTGTGTGGATGTGTCGGAGACGTTCTACGCTCTTTGCGTCTTATGCTTTAGAAATTTCTTTGTCCGCTTTTTGAGGTTTATAGCAGAGTTGTTTTTCAACTGTTTTAGAGCTGACCTCATCGCCTGACAGATTGTACATGTTTCTTATCTAAACCACAGAAACAACAATGTTGAGGTGTCATGATTATGCAATAGTATGCAAGAGAGGTGAGATTTTGCCTATTCAGCTAACTAAAAATGTTTCGGTTTGATTACGCAAGAGTATGCATTACGGTTTGATTATGCAATAGTACGCAAAAGACGTAATAATTTTGCTGATTTTGTTAACAAAGTTTATCAAGCAAGCATTTTAAGAAGAATTTTTCGCCGTGTCTAAATGCCCGGCAGCCGGGCACGGTCTCAAATAGACTAAATGCCCGGCAGTCAGAAATTTTCACAAAATTTTCACTGAATGGCTCTTTCAAACCTTTTGAGAGTATTTGATGTTCGTTGAGAAATGTCAAGCGATTCCAAAAATTATTTTTCTTTTCCATTTGACGAAATATCCAAGCTTGACATTTCTAAACGAACATCGAATGCTCTAAAAAGGTTTGAAAGAGCCTTTCAGTGAAAATTCTATGAAAATTTCTCACTGCCGGGCATTTAGTCTATTTCAGACCGTGCCAGGTAGTCTGCAGAAATGTTCTTAGTGTCGTAAACGTAGCGATCTTATAGTATACCGAAGCTTGAATATTTCGTCAACTGGAAAATCGAAATAATTTTGGGAATCGCTTGGTAATTCTAAACGAACTTTACTAAAGAGGTTTGAGTGAGACGTTCAGTCGAAATTCTGTGAAAATTTCTGACTGCGAGTCTCAGCAGAAATTTTCTTAAGTGTCGAGAACATAGCGATCTTATGGTATGCCCAAGCTTGGATATTTCGTCAACTGGAAAAGCAAAATAATTTTTGGAAGCGCTTGACATTTCTAAACGAACATCGAATACTCTCAAAAGGTTTGAAAGAGCCATTCATTGAAAATTTTGTGAAAATTTCTGTTTGCCGGGCATTTAGTCTATTTAAGACCGTTCCCGGCTGCCGGGTATTTAGACACGGCGCATTTTATAAGCGATTTCAGCGTGTACATTTTTTTCAAGAGAGATTTTGTCTATAACACAACAGATCGCCCTTGTTAGTGAACACCATCTTAGCTGAACCGCTTCCAAATATCCCTCTATCAAAGAAAATGCAGACATCTCTTAATTTTCCATCAACCCTACCCGTCTGGCTTTAAAAGCCACTGTTAAACAATTTACAACATCACACAATATTATACAACAAAAGACAAACTGTAACCTCAACAAAATTAGCGATTTTCTAAAACCATACATTTTCTAGTAAACATCAATCTATTGAGATTCCTTAAATTCCTTCGAAACAAAACACTCCCATATCATGAAATGTTTTATCACAATCATTGTCACACAACAACTGATATATAATTATACCTTTAAAATTTTTCATAAGAAGAACCTTCCTTCTTTAATTTACGAAATAACTTTGTCACACCGATACCCCTACAACTTTACAAAATTAACACCCCATCAACGTACCGCCTTAGACACAAAATCTGCACATATTAAAAAAAAAGATGCAATTTCATTCGAAACGTACTCTCCACTCCTAAAACCAAAAAATATGAACACTTTTTACAAGAATTAACTTCAAATAGCAATCAAATACAAACCAATTCATTTCTTAAACTTAAAAGGATCCATTTAATCCCTAATAGTTACATGGCAGTTAGCAAACAGATGACACCGGAAATACAAAACTCTCGACTTGAAAATAAAAAACAGACAAATAGTATATATTCGCAAATAGCCCATTCATAATTACCTTATGCAGCCATTTCTTTTTAAACCCTCCACATACCAAAAATCAATCTCCGCTTAGCTTTGCAAAAAATTCCACATCGATCTCGATACAAACACACAACAGCGTTAAATTAATCCTTCAAAAACCATTGACAAGTAGCTAATTAGTCCATCACAGACAAACCGCTAATCGATACCGGAAAACGTAGATATTTCGGCCCTCCCACAACTAAACAAGTTTCAACAAAATATTGCACATCACACAACATTTAATAAAGCAATCTTAAACAATTTGTCAATGTTGCTAACCCTTACATTTAAAAGCGATTTCCGACAACCCATCTTTAATTCATCTTCATTTTCTTTCAACTTACCAATTAAACGTTATATAAAAACACAGACCTAGGGATTGTCTTATCAAACATATCAATCAAAATATAAAAGGTATCTCCGCAATGCCGCAATGTTCTTACTTAAAACGATTTACACCTTTTCAGTTCAAAAACAAAAGAGAGTAATCACTAATTTTTCCGTCTAGCTGTAAATCTAATTTTAAGACAAATTCGCCGACAACTGCACAAAAAAGTGCTTTTCAAACACTACGAACAATGTCTGTCTTGAATACCAAAAAATAAAACAATAAGGTAAAACCTAAATCTTTTAACAATATACACATTCTGCAATTTCTTACGACAAAAAATATTGCGAAAACGTTATTATAGTAAGCCCATTGACTAACTATAACATGCCATATGTGCAAGCTGAACCTTCATCTTTCACGCAATCGGCACACCCTTTTATCGCGCAAATAGACACATGACTAAGCAACACCACAGCTATCCTTAAAATAACAAACAAGTGGCTACAAGTATAAACTCGATGAAACTTTAGCACGTTTCGAAATCTTATCATAACTTAAATGACACGCACTATTTAGAGTTTCTTAATATAGTCCTCCTTATTTTAAAGAACATTGTAATTGAATTTCGATGATGCCTCAACTGAAAAAACATTCACTTACACTCATAATAATATCACGTTATTCCGTTCTACATAAAATCTTTGTCCCGTATGTACGCTTTGAAAAAAATTGAATATTCAATTTTACCCTCCCCCCCGTCACCCCCCACACTGAAAAAAGACAAGACGACCCAAAATAACATCGAACTGAAACAATTTTTTTCTAAAATCAAACAGGTGCCAGCAAAACAAAATCACATAAATTGCGCCTTTCGCGCTCCATCATAGTCCGTGATTTAATGTGAACGCCGAGGAGAGAGAGAGAGAGCGGGGGGGGGGGGGGGGGGGGGTACAATTTAAGATAAGCATGTGTGCCGCCAGGGTTCTCAAGCCCTGACCCTATTAAGAGTAGAAAATCAAAAAAAAACAGAACTTGTCATGAACTTGTCATATCTCACATTACGTTACCGCAAAGGCATTAAGTTCTTCTTAAGTCTCGATATCTCACTTTACCTATCAGCTTCAATCATTTATCGTAAAGCCAAAAATAGGTCAAATGCGTTTTTTTGGCAAACGCAGTTTGAGAATTTCACGGTGTATTTTTACGAATGGCGACGTTTTAAGAAAGTTAAATGGGACGGGAAAGTTTGTGTTTTAATATGAGCGATATGGCAGAGCAAAATTTGCGTTTGTTCTAGTACGCCGGTGGCGGCTTAGAATTTTAAACATGAACGCTTATCAGCATAAGTGGAAAAGCGTTATTTCCTGAATTATTCTAGAGCTCTCACGCAATGCAAGTATGAACGTCCCAGTATGGGAATCCCGAAACGTCAAGTTGGATATCGAGTTCGAGTTCGAGTTGGACTTCGAGTTGGATTTCGAAATATGAAAAACTATAATCGATAAAAATCGACAGTCGAACCTCTCCTTACGGACACCTCTCTAAGGCCCGGTTCAAACGTCGAACTTTTCATGTGCCGAACCTAATTCCTTCAATTAAGTACATGAAAAGATCGACGTTTGAATCAATTAAGTTCGACATATGTTATTTGGGTCGACCCAAGAATTAAGTTAGAGTGGGCTACATGGGAAGTTCGACTATGGAGCGACTTCGATTCAAACGTCGAACTTTTCATGTGCCGAACCTAATGCATAAATTATGTTAACGTATTTTCCAATATAACCGCGCTTCTGATTGGCTATTAGTGGGTATTCGCGCCTTTGCAGACAAAACTCACAGAAGCGTAACGACGGTTACCAGCATTCACGGTAGATTTTTAGACTGAAACTGGACAGCTTAAATCGGTCTACTAAAAAGTTGCTTTTCTTTATATCCATAAAGAAATCGTAACGTATTTTAAAATTTATGGCGTTACTTTATTTTGTCCAAATATTACGATCACGATCTCCTCAGCTGTCTCCTTGCCATAACAGAATACAAAGCACACTAAAATCAAAACAAGAATTTCCAGGCTTGGTGAATTTTACTTTTTTTCGGTTTATTTCCCTATTTTAAGCAGTAAGGATGATATTTCTTT